>JANJXV010001404.1:0-129846 GCA_024803745.1 Megascapheus bottae | reverse complement strand
ACACCCCCATTCTATGACTTCACACAGCCTCATTGTGACTTCACATACTCCATTCTATGAGTTCACACACCTCCATTCTGACTTCAAACACTTCCATTCTATGACTTCACACAGCTGCATTCCGACTTCAGACACCTCCATTTGTGACTTCACACACCACCATTGTTTGACTTCACACACCTATATTCTTGGACTTCACACACCTCCATTCCATGACTTCACACATCTCCATTTTATGAGTTCACATACCCCCATTTTGACTTCACACACCTCCATTCTATGACTTCACACACCTTCATTCTACTTCAGAAACATCCATTCTATGACTTCACACAACTCCATTCTATGACTTCACACACCTCCATTCTATGACTTCACACAATTCCATTCTATGACTTCACACACCTCCATTCTTTGACTTCACACACCTCCATTTTGAGTTCACACACCTCCATTCTGTGACTTCAAACACCTCCATTCTGTGACTTCACACACCTCCATTCTGTGACTTCACACAACTCCTTTCTATGACCTCCCTCACCTCCATTCTGTGACTTCACACACCTCCATTCTGAGTTCACAAACCTCAATTCTGTGACTTAACGCACCTCCATTCTGTGACTTCACACACCTCCGTTCTGACTTCACACACCTCCATTCTATGACTTCACACACCTCCATTCTGTGACTTCACACACCTCAATTCTGTGACTTCACACACCTCCAGTATGACTTCACACACCTCCATTCTATGACTTCACACACTTCCATTCTTTGACTTCACACACCTAGATTCTGTGACTTCACACACCTCCGTTCTGAGTTCACACACCTCAATTCTGTGACTTCACACACCTCCATTCTGACTTCACCCAGCTCCATTCAATGACTTCACACACCTCCATTCTGTGACTTCGCACACCTCCAATCTGACTTCACACAGCTCCACTCTATGCCTTCCCACACCTCCATTCTTTGATTTCACACACCTCCATTCTATGACTTCACACACCTCCATTTTGTGATTTCACACACCTCCATTCTGAGTTCAAACACCTCCGTTCTGTGACTTAACACACCTCCATTCTGTGACTTCACACACCACCATTCTGAGTTCACACACCTCCATTCTGTGACTTCACACACCTCCATTCTGACTTCAAACAGCTCCATTCTATGACTTCACACACCTCCATTCTGTGCCTTCACACACCTCCATTCTATGACTTAACACACCTTCCTTCTTACTTCACAAACATCCATTCTATGACTTCACACACCTCCATTCTATGACTTCACACACCTCCATTCTATGACTTCACAAACCTCCATTCTGTCACTTCACACACCTCAATTCTGTGACTTCACACACCTCCACTATGACTTCACACACATCCATTCTATGACTTCACACACCTCCATTCTATGACTTCACACACCTTCATTCTGTGACTTCACACACCTCCTTTCTGAGTTCACACACCTCCATTCTGTGACTTCACACAACTCCAATCTGACTTCACACAGCTCCATTCTATGACTTCACACACCTCCATTCTGTGACTTCACACACCTCCATTCTATGACTTCATACACCTCCATTGTGACTTCACACAGCTCCATTCTATGAGTTCACACACCTCCATTCTGACTTCACAAACCTCCATTCTATGACTTCACACACCTTTATTCTGACTTCACACACCTCCCTTCTATGACTTCACACAACTCCATTCTGACTTCAGACACCTCCATTCTATGAGTTCACACAACTGCATTGTGACTTCACACACCTCCATTCTATGACTTCACACACATCCATTCTGACTTCACACACCTCCATTCTGACTTCACAAACATCAATTCTGTGACTTCACACACCTCCATTGTTTGACTTCACACACCTAAATTCTATGACTTCACACACCTCCATTCTATGACTTCACACCTCCATTCTATGACTTCACAAACCTCAATTCTGACTTCACACACCTCCATTCTGACTTCACAAACATCAATTCTGTGACTTCACACACCTCCATTCTATGACTTCACACACCTCCATTCTATGACTTCACACACCTCCATTCTATGACTTCACCCTCTTCCATTCTTTGACTTCACACACCTCCATTTTTGGACTTCACACATCTCCATTGTGAGTTGACACACCTCCATTCTATGACTTCACACACCTCCATTCTGACTTCACACACCTCCATTCTATGACTTCACACAACTCCATCTGACTTCACACACCTCCATTCCATGACTTCACACACCTCCATTCGATGAATTCACACACCTCCATTCTTTGTCTTCATGCACCTCCATTCTATGAGTTCACACACCTCCATTCTGTGACTTCACACACCTTTATTGTTTGACTTCACACACCTCCATTCTTTGACTTCACACACCTACATTCCATGACTTCACACACCTCCATTCTATGAGTTCACACACCTCCATTCTATGAGTTCACACACCTCCATTTTGACTTCACACACCTCCATTCTTTGACTTCATGCACCTTCATTCTCACTTCAGAAACATCCATTCTATGACTTCTCGCACCTCCATTCTATGACTTCACAAACCTCCGTTCTGTGACCACACACCTCCATTCTGAGTTCCCACACCTCCATTCTGTGACTTCACCCACCTCCATCCTGACTTCACACACCTCCATTCTGACTTCACAAACCTCAATTCTTTGACTTCACACACCTCCATTCTATGATTTCACACATTTCCATTCTATGAATTCACACACCTCCATTCTATGACTTCACACACCTCATTTCTGAGTTGACACACCTCCATTCAGTGATTTCACACACCTCCAATTTGACTTCACACACCTCCATTCTATGACTTCACACAGCCTCATTGTGACTTCATACACTCCATTTTATGAGTTCACACACCTCCGTTCTGACTTCACACACCTCCATTCTATGACTTCACACAGCTGCATTCCGACTTCAGACACCTCCATTTGTGACTTCACACACCACAATTTTGACTACAAACCCCTTCATTCTGTGACTTCACACACCTCCATTCTATGATTTCACACACTTCCATTCTATGAATTCACACATCTCCATTCTATGACTTCACACACCTCATTTCTGAGTTGACACACCTCCATTCTGTGATTTCACACACCTCTAATTTGACTTCACACACCCCATTCTATGACTTCACACAGCCTCATTGTGACTTCACACACTCCATTCTATGAGTTCACACACCTCCATTCTGACTTCACACACTTCCATTCTATGACTCAACACAGCTGCATTCCGACTTCAGACACCTCCATTTGTGATTTCACACACCACCATTGTTTGACTTCACACACCTATATTCTTGGACTTCACACACCTCCTTTCCATGACTTCACACATCTCCATTTTATGAGTTCACATACCCCCATTTTGACTTCACACACCTCCATTCTATGACTTCACACACCTTCATTCTACTTCAGAATCATCCATTCTATGACTTCACACAACTCCATTCTATGACTTCACACACCTCCATTCTATGACTTCACACAATTCCATTCTATGACTTCACACACCTCCATTCTTTGACTTCACACACCTCCATTGTGAGTTCACACACCTTCATTCTGTGACTTCAAACACCTCCATTCTGTGACTTCACACACCTCCATTCTGTGACTTCACACAACTCCTTTCTATGACTTCCCTCACCTCCATTCTGTGACTTCACACACCTCCATTCTGAGTTCACAAACCTCAATTCTGTGACTTAACGCACCTCCATTCTGTGACTTCACACACCTCCGTTCTGACTTCACACACCTCCATTCTATGACTTCACACACCTCCATTCTGTGACTTCACACACCTCAATTCTGTGACTTCACACACCTCCAGTATGACTTCACACACCTCCATTCTATGACTTCACACACTTCCATTCTTTGACTTCACACACCTAGATTCTGTGACTTCACACACCTCCGTTCTGAGTTCACACACCTCAATTCTGTGACTTCACACACCTCCATTCTGACTTCACCCAGCTCCATTCAATGACTTCACACACCTCCATTCTGTGACTTCGCACACCTCCAATCTGACTTCACACAGCTCCACTCTATGCCTTCCCACACCTCCATTCTTTGATTTCACACACCTCCATTCTATGACTTCACACACCTCCATTTTGTGATTTCACACACCTCCATTCTGAGTTCAAACACCTCCGTTCTGTGACTTAACACACCTCCATTCTGTGACTTCACACACCACCATTCTGAGTTCACACACCTCCATTCTGTGACTTCACACACCTCCATTCTGACTTCAAACAGCTCCATTCTATGACTTCACACACCTCCATTCTGTGCCTTCACACACCTCCATTCTATGACTTAACACACCTTCCTTCTTACTTCACAAACATCCATTCTATGACTTCACACACCTCCATTCTATGACTTCACACACCTCCATTCTATGACTTCACAAACCTCCATTCTGTCACTTCACACACCTCAATTCTGTGACTTCACACACCTCCACTATGACTTCACACACATCCATTCTATGACTTCACACACCTCCATTCTATGACTTCACACACCTTCATTCTGTGACTTCACACACCTCCTTTCTGAGTTCACACACCTCCATTCTGTGACTTCACACAACTCCAATCTGACTTCACACAGCTCCATTCTATGACGTCACACACCTCCGTTCTGTGACTTCACACACCTCCATTCTTTGACTTCATACACCTCCATTGTGACTTCACACAGCTCCATTCTATGAGTTCACACACCTCCATTCTGACTTCACAAACCTCCATTCTATGACTTCACACACCTTTATTCTGACTTCACACACCTCCCTTCTATGACTTCACACAACTCCATTCTGACTTCAGACACCTCCATTCTATGAGTTCACACAACTGCATTGTGATTTCACACACCTCCATTCTATGACTTCACACACCTCCATTCTGACTTCACACACCTCCATTCTGACTTCACAAACATCAATTCTGTGACTTCACACACCTCCATTCTTTGACTTCACACACCTAAATTCTATGACTTCACACACCTCCATTCTATGACTTCACACCTCCATTCTATGACTTCACAAACCTCCATTCTGACTTCACACACCTCCATTCTGACTTCACAAACATCAATTCTATGACTTCACACACCTCCATTCTATGACTTCACACACCTCCATTCTATGACTTCACACACCTCAATTCTGTGACTTCAGACACCTACATTATGACTTCACACACCTCCATTCTATGACTTCACACACCTCCATTCTGTGACTTCACACACCTCCATTCTGAGTTCACACACCTCCATTCTGTGACTTCACACACCTCCAATCTGACTTCACACCGCTCCATTCTATGACTTCATACAACTCCATTCTTTGACTTCACACACCTCCATTCTATGACCTCACACACCTCCATTGTGACTTCACACACCTCCATTCTATGAGTTCACACACCTCCATTCTGACTTCACACACCTCCATTCTATGACTTCACACACCTCCATTCTGACATCACACACCTCCATTTTATTACTTCATACAACTCCTTTCTGACTTCACACACCTCCATTCTATGACTTCACACACCTCCATTCTGTGAGTTCACACACCTCCATTCTGTGACTTCACACACCTCCAATCTGACTTCACACAGCTCCATTCTATGACTTCACACATCTCCATTCTGTGACTTCACACACCTCCATTCTATGACTTCACACACCTCCATTGTGACTTCACACAGCTCCATTCTATGAGTTCACACACCTCCATTCTGACTTCACACACCTCCATTCTATGACTTCACACACCTCCATTCTGACTTCACACACCTCCATTCTATGACTTCACACAACTCCATTCTGACTTCACACACCTCCATTCTCTGACTTCACACACCTCCATTCCATGACTTCACACACCTCTACTCTATCAGTTCACACACATCCGCTCTATGAGTTCACACACCACCATTTTGACTTCACACACCTCCATTCTATGACTTCACACACCTACATTCTTACTTCAGGAACATCCATTGTATGAATTCACCCACCTCCATTCTATGACATCACACACCTCCATTCTATGACTTCACACACCTCTATTCTATGACTTCACACACCTCCATTCTATGACTTCACACACCTCCATTCTATGACTTCACACACCGTCATTCTATGAATTCACACACTTCCATTCTTTGACTTCACACACCTCCATTCTTTGACTTCACACATCTCAATTGTGAGTTCACACACGTCCATTCTATGACTTCACACACCTCCATTCTATGACTTCACACACCTCCATTCTGTGACTTCACACATCTCAATTCTGTGACTTCACACACCTACATTATGACTTCACACACCTCCATTCTATGACTTCACACACCTCCATTCTATGACTTCTCACACCTCCATTCTGTGACTTCACACACCTCCAATCTGACTTCACACAGCTCCATTCTATGACTTCACACACCTCCATTCTGTGACTTCACACACCTCCATTCTATGACTTCACACACTTCGATTGTGATTTCACACACCTCCATTCTATGAGTTCACACACCTCCATTCTGACATAACACACCTCCATTCTATAACTTCACACACCTCCATTCTGACTTCACACACCTCCATTTTATGACTTCACACAACTCCATTCTGACTTCACGCACCTCCATTCTGTGACTTTACACACCTCCATTCCATGACTTCCCACACCTCCATTCGATGACTTCACACACCTCCATTCTTTGACTTCACACACCTCCATTCTATGAGTTCACCCACCTCCATTTGTGATTCTACACACCACCTTTTTGACTTCACAAACCTCCATTCTTTGACTTCACACACCTTTATTGTTTGACTTCACACACCTCCATTCTTTGACTTCAGACACCTCCATTCCATGACTTCACACACCTCCATTCTATGAGTTCACACACCTCCATTCTATGAGTTCACACACCTCCATTTTGACTTCACACACCTCCATTCTATGATTTCACACACCTTCATTCTTACTTCAGAAACATCCATTCTATGACTTCACGCACCTCCATTCTATGACTTCACAAATCTCTGTTCTGTGACTTCACACACCTCCATTCTGAGTTCACACACCTCCATTCTCTGAGTTCACACACCTCCATTCTGTGACTTAACACACCTCCATTCTATGACTTCACAGACCTCCATTCTGTGACTTCACACACCTTTATTGTTTTACTTCACACACCTCCATTCTGTGACTTCACACACCTCCATTGTGAGTTCACACACCTTCATTCTCTGAGTTCACACACCTCCATTCTGTGACATAACCCACCTCCATTCCATGACTACACAGACCTCCATTCTGTGACTTTTCACACCTTTATTGTTTCACTTCACACACCTCCATTCTATGACTTCACACAATTCCATTCTATGACTTCACACACCCCCATTCTTTGCCTTCACACACCTCCATTGTGAGTTCACACACCTCCATTCTGTGACTTCACACACCTCCATTCTGTGACTTCACACACCTCCATTCTGTGACTTCACACACCTCCATTCTATGATTTCTCACACCTCCATTCTATTAATTCACACACCTCCATTCTGTGACTTCACACAACTCCATTTTATGTCTTCCCACACCTCCATTCTGTGACTTCACACACCTCCATTCTGAGTAAACAAACCTCCATTCTGTGACCTAACGCACCTTCATTCTGTGACTTCACACACCTCCATTCTATGACTTCACACACCTCCATTCTATGAGTTCACACACCTCCATTCTATGACTTCACACACCTCCAGTCTTTGACTTCACACCCCTCCATTCTGTGACTTCACACACCTCCATTCTATGACTTCACACACCTCCATTGTGACTTCCCACACCTGTAATCTGAGTTCACACAAGTCCGTTCTGACTTCACACACCTCCATTCTATGACTTCACACACCTCCATTCTGTGACTTCACACACCTGAATTCTGTGACTTCACACGCATCCATTATGAATTCACACCCCTCCATTCTATGACTTCACACACCTCCATTCTATGACTTCACACACCTAGATTCTGTGACTTCAAACACCTCCATTCAGAGTTCACACACCTCCATTCTGTGACTTCACACACCTCCATTCTGACTTCACACAGCTCCATAAAATGACTTCACACACCTCCATTCTGTGACTTCATACACCTCCATTATGATTTCACACAGCTCCATTCTCTGACTTCCCACACCTCCATTCTATGATTTCACACACCTCCATTCTAGACTTCACACACCTCCATTCTGTGACTTCACACACCTCCATTCTGAGTTCAAACACCTCCGTTCTGTGACTTAACACACCTCCATTCTGTGACTTCACACACCTCCATTCTGAGTTCGCACACCTCCATTCTGTGACTTCACACACCTCCATTCTGACTTCACACAGCTCCATTCTATGACATCACACACCTCCATTCTGTGCCTTCACACACCTCCATTCTATGAATTCACACACCTCCATTCTGTGACTTCACACACCTCAATTCTGTGATTTCACACACCTCCATTATGACTTCACACACATCCATTCTATGACTTCACACACCTCCATTCTATGACTTCACAAACGTCCATTCTGTGACTTCACACACCTCCATTCTCAGTTCACAGACGTCCATTCTGTGACTTCACACACCTCCAATCTGACTTCACACTGCTCCATTCTATGACTTCACACACCTCCATTCTGTGACCTCACACACCTCCATTCTATGACTTCACACACCTTCATTGTGACTTCACATACCTCCATTCAATGAGTTCACACACCTGCATTCTGACTTCACACACCTCCATTCTATGACTTCACACACCTCCATTCTGACTTCACACACCTCCATCTATGACTTCACACTACTCCATTCTGACTTCACGCACCTCCATTCTGTGACTTCACACACCTCCATTATATGACTTTACACACCTCCATTCTGTGACTTCACACACCTCCATTCTATGACTTCACACACCTCCATTCTGTGATTTCACACACCTACATTGTGACTTCACAGACCTCCATTCTATGAGTTCACACAAATGCATTGTGAATTCACACACCTCCATTCTATGACTTCACACACCTCCATTCTGACTTCACACACCTCCATTCTGACTTCACACACCTCAATTCTGTCACTTAACACAACTCCATTCTATTATTTCACACACCTCCATTCTATGACTTCACACACCTCCATTCTATGACTTCACACACGTCCTTTCTGAGTTGACACACCTCCATTCTATGACTTCACACGCCTCCAATCTGACTTCACACACCTCCATTTTATGACTTCACACACTTCCATTCTGTGACTTCAAAAACCTCCATTCTATGACTTCACACACCTCCATTGTGACTTCACACACCATCATTCTATGAGTTCACACACCTCCATTTTGACTTCACACACCTCCATTCTTTGACTTCATACTCCTACATTCTCACTTCAGAAACATCCATTCTATGACTTCACGCACCTCCATTCTATGACTTCACAAACCTCCGTTCTTTGACCACACACCTCCATTCTGAGTTCCCACACCTCCATTCTGTGACTTCACCCACCTCCATCCTGACTTCACACACCTCCATTCTGACTTCACAAACCTCAATTCTTTGACTTCACACACCTCCATTCTATGATTTCACACATTTCCATTCTATGAATTCACACACCTCCATTCTATGACTTCACACACCTCATTTCTGAGTTGACACACCTCCATTCTGTGATTTCACACACCTCCAATTTGACTTCACACACCCCCATTCTATGACTTCACACAGCCTCATTGTGACTTCACACACTCCATTCTATGAGTTCACACACCTCCGTTCTGACTACACACACCTCCATTCTATGACTTCACACAGCTGCATTCCGACTTCAGACACCTCCATTTGTGACTTCACACACCACAATTTTGACTTCAAACACCTTCATTCTGTGACTTCACACACCTCCATTCTATGATGTCACACACTTGCATTCTATGAATTCACACACCTCCATTCTATGACTTCACACACCTCATTACTGAGTTGACACACCTCCATTCTGTGATTTCACACACCTCCAATTTGACTTCACACACCCCCATTCTATGACTTCACACAGCCTCATTGTGACTTCACACACTCCATTCTATGAGTTCTCACACCTCCGTTCTGACTTCACACACCTCCATTCTATGACTTCACACAGCTGCATTCCGACTTCAGACACCTCCATTTGTGACTTCACACACCACAATTTTGACTTCAAACACCTTCATTCTGTGACTTCACACACCTCCATTTTATGATTTCACACACTTCCATTCTATGAATTCACACACCTCCATTCTATGACTTCACACACCTCATTTCTGAGTTGACACACCTCCATTCTGTGATTTCACACACCTCCAATTTGACTTCACACACCCCCATTCTATGACTTAACACAGCCTCATTGTGACTTCACACACTCCATTCTATGAGTTCACACACATCCATTCTGACTTCACACACCTCCATTCTATGACTTCACACAGCTGCATTCCGACTTCAGACACCTCCATTTGTGACTTCACACACCACAATTTTGACTTCAAACACCTTCATTCTGTGACTTCACACACCTCCATTCTGTGACTTCACACACCACCATTGTTTGACTTCACACACCTATATTCTTGGGCTTCACACACCTCCATTCCATGACTTCACACATCTCCATTTTATGAGTTCACATACCCCCATTTTGACTTCACACACCTCCATTCTATGACTTCACACACCTACATTCTACTTCAGAAACATCCATTCTATGACTTCACACACCTCCATTCTATGACTTCACACATCTAATTTCTGAGTTGACACACCTCCATTCTATGACTTCACACACCTCCAATTTGACTTCACACACCTCCATTTTATGACTTCACACACTTCCATTCTGTGACTTCAAAAACCTCCATTCTATGACTTCACAAACCTCCATTGTGACTTCACACACCATCATTCTATGAGTTCACACACCGCCATTCTGACTTCACTCACCTCTATTCTGTGACTTCACACAGCTCCATTCTGACTTCACACAGCTCCATTCTATGACTTCACACACATCTATTCTGACTTCACACACCTCCTATCTGTGACTTCACACACCTCCATTCTCTGACGTCAAACACCTCCATTCTGTGACTTCACACACCTCCATTCTGTGACTTCACACACCTCCATTCTATGACTTCACACACCTCCATTCTATGACTTCACACACCCCCATTGTGCGACTTCACACACCTCCATTCTATGACTTCACACACCTCCATTCTGTGACTTCACACACCTCCATTCTGAGTTCACACACCTCCACTTTGTGATTTCACACACCTCCATTCTGTGACTTCACACACCTCCATTCTATGACTTCACACACCTAAATTCTATGACTTCACACACCTCCATTCTATGACTTCACACACCTCCATTCTGTGACTTCACACACCTCCATTCTATGACTTCACACACCTCCATTCTGTGACTTCACACACCTGCATTCTATGACCTCACACACCTCCATTCTATGACTTCGCACACCTGCATTGTGACTTCACACACCTCCATTCTATGAGTTCACACACCTCCATTCTGACTTCACACACCTCCATTCTATGACTTCACACACCTCCATTCTGACTTCACACACCTCCATTCTATGACTTCACACAACTCCATCTGACTTCACACACCTCCATTCCATGACTTCACACACCTCCATTCGATGAATTCACACACCTCCATTCTTTGTCTTCATGCACCTCCATTCTATGAGTTCACACACCTCCATTCTGTGACTTCACACACCTTTATTGTTTGACTTCACACACCTCCATTCTTTGACTTCACACACCTACATTCCATGACTTCACACACCTCCATTCTATGAGTTCACACACCCCCATTCTATGAGTTCACACACCTCCATTTTGACTTCACACACCTCCATTCTTTGACTTCATACACCTTCATTCTCACTTCAGAAACATCCATTCTATGACTTCTCGCACCTCCATTCTATGACTTCACAAACCTCCGTTCTGTGACCACACACCTCCATTCTGAGTTCCCACACCTCCATTCTGTGACTTCACCCACCTCCATCCTGACTTCACACACCTCCATTCTGACTTCACAAACCTCAATTCTTTGACTTCACACACCTCCATTCTATGATTTCACACATTTCCATTCTATGAATTCACACACCTCCATTCTATGACTTCACACACCTCATTTCTGAGTTGACACACCTCCATTCAGTGATTTCACACACCTCCAATTTGACTTCACACACCTCCATTCTATGACTTCACACAGCCTCATTGTGACTTCATACACTCCATTTTATGAGTTCACACACCTCCGTTCTGACTTCACACACCTCCATTCTATGACTTCACACAGCTGCATTCCGACTTCAGACACCTCCATTTGTGACTTCACACACCACAATTTTGACTACAAACCCCTTCATTCTGTGACTTCACACACCTCCATTCTATGATTTCACACACTTCCATTCTATGAATTCACACATCTCCATTCTATGACTTCACACACCTCATTTCTGAGTTGACACACCTCCATTCTGTGATTTCACACACCTCTAATTTGACTTCACACACCCCATTCTATGACTTCACACAGCCTCATTGTGACTTCACACACTCCATTCTATGAGTTCACACACCTCCATTCTGACTTCACACACTTCCATTCTATGACTCAACACAGCTGCATTCCGACTTCAGACACCTCCATTTGTGATTTCACACACCACCATTGTTTGACTTCACACACCTATATTCTTGGACTTCACACACCTCCATTCCATGACTTCACACATCTCCATTTTATGAGTTCACATACCCCCATTTTGACTTCACACACCTCCATTCTATGACTTCACACACCTTCATTCTACTTCAGAATCATCCATTCTATGACTTCACACAACTCCATTCTATGACTTCACACACCTCCATTCTATGACTTCACACACCTCCTTTCTGACTTCACACACCTCCATTCTGACTTCACCCAGCTCCATTCAATGACTTCACACACCTCCATTCTGTGACTTCGCACACCTCCAATCTGACTTCACACAGCTCCACTCTATGCCTTCCCACACCTCCATTCTTTGATTTCACACACCTCCATTCTATGACTTCACACACCTCCATTTTGTGATTTCACACACCTCCATTCTGAGTTCAAACACCTCCGTTCTGTGACTTAACACACCTCCATTCTGTGACTTCACACACCACCATTCTGAGTTCACACACCTCCATTCTGTGACTTCACACACCTCCATTCTGACTTCAAACAGCTCCATTCTATGACTTCACACACCTCCATTCTGTGCCTTCACACACCTCCATTCTATGACTTAACACACCTTCCTTCTTACTTCACAAACATCCATTCTATGACTTCACACACCTCCATTCTATGACTTCACACACCGCCATTCTATGACTTCACAAACCTCCATTCTGTCACTTCACACACCTCAATTCTGTGACTTCACACACCTCCACTATGACTTCACACACATCCATTCTATGACTTCACACACCTCCATTCTATGACTTCACACACCTTCATTCTGTGACTTCACACACCTCCTTTCTGAGTTCACACACCTCCATTCTGTGACTTCACACAACTCCAATCTGACTTCACACAGCTCCATTCTATGACATCACACACCTCCGTTCTGTGACTTCACACACCTCCATTCTATGACTTCATACACCTCCATTGTGACTTCACCCAGCTCCATTCTATGAGTTCACACACCTCCATTCTGACTTCACAAACCTCCATTCTATGACTTCACACACCTTTATTCTGACTTCACACACCTCCCTTCTATGACTTCACACAACTCCATTCTGACTTCAGACACCTCCATTCTATGAGTTCACACAACTGCATTGTGACTTCACACACCTCCATTCTATGACTTCACACACCTCCATTCTGACTTCACACACCTCCATTCTGACTTCACAAACATCAATTCTGTGACTTCACACACCTCCATTCTTTGACTTCACACACCTAAATTCTATGACTTCACACACCTCCATTCTATGACTTCACACCTCCATTCTATGACTTCACAAACCTCCATTCTGACTTCACACACCTCCATTCTGACTTCACAAACATCAATTCTGTGACTTCACACACCTCCATTCTATGACTTCACACACCTCCATTCTATGACTTCACACACCTCCATTCTATGACTTCACCCTCTTCCATTCTTTGACTTCACACACCTCCATTTTTGGACTTCACACATCTCCATTGTGAGTTGACACACCTCCATTCTATGACTTCACACACCTCCATTTTGACTTCACACAGCTCCATTCTATGACTTCACACACCTCCATTCTGTGACTTCACACACCTCCATTCTATGACTTTACACACCTCCATTCTGTGACTTCACACACCTACATTATGACTTCACACACCTCCATTCTATGACTTCACACACCTCCTTTCTGACTTCACACACCTCCACTCTATGACTTCCACACCTCCATTCTGTGACTTCCCACACCACCATTCTATGACTTCACATACCTCCATTTTGAATTCACACACCTCCATTCTATGAGTTCATACACCTCCATTCTGACTTCACACACCTCCATTCTATGACTTCACACCCCTCCATTCTGACTTCACACACCTCCATTCTATGACTTCACAGAACTCCATTCTGACTTCACACACCTCCATTCTGTGACTTCACACACCTCCATTCTTTGACTTCACACACCATTCTATGAGTTCACACACCTCCATTTGTGACTCTACACACCACCTTTTTGACTTCACACACCTCCATTCTGTGATATCACACACCTTCATTCTGTGACTTCACACACCTTTATTGTTTGACTTCACACACCTCCATTCTTAGAATTCACACACCTCCTTTCCATGACTTCACACACCTCCATTCTATGAGTTCACACACCTCCATTTTGACTTAACAAACCTCCATTCTATGACTTCACACACGTTTATTCTTACTTCAGAAACATCCATTATATGACTTCACGCACTTCCATTCTATGACTTCACAAATCTCTTTTCTGTGATTTCACACACCTCCATTCTGATTTCACACACCTCCATTCTCTGAGTTCACACACCTCCATTCTGTGACTTCACACACCTTTATTGTTTGACTTCACACACCTCCATTCTGGGACTTCACACACCTCCATTGTGAGTTCACACACCTCCATTCTGTGACTTCACACACCTCCATTCTGCGCTTCACACACCTCCATTCTGTGACTACACATATCTCCATTCTGGGACTTCACACACCTCCATTCTATGACTTCACACACCTCCATTCTGTGACTTCACACACCTCCATTCTCTGACTTCACACATCTCAATTCTGTGACTTCACACACCTACATTATGACTTCACACACCTCCATTCTATGACTTCACACACCTCCATTCTGTGACTTCACACACCTCCATTCTGAGTTCACACACCTCCATTCTGTGACTTCACACACCTCCAATCTGACTTCACACAGCTCCATTCTATTACTTCAAACACCTCCATTCTGTGACTTCGCACACCTCCACTCTGAGTTCACACACCTCCATTGTGTCTTCACACACCTCCATTCTATGAGTTCACACACGTCCATTCTGACTTCACACACCTCCATTCTATGACTTCACACACCTCCATTCTGACTTCACACACCTGCATTCTAAGGCTTCACACAACTCCATTCTGACTTCACACACCTCCATTCTATGACTTCACACACCTCCATTCTGACTTCACACACCTCCATTCTATGAGTTCACACACCTCCATTCTGACTTCACACACCTCCATTCTATGACTTCACACACCTCCATTCTGACTTCACACACATCCATTCTATGACTTCACACAACTCCATTCTGACTTCACACACCTCCATTCTGTGACTTCACACACCTCCATTCCATGACTTCCCACACTTCCATTCGATGACTTCACACACCTCCATTGTTTGACTTCACACACCTCCATTCTATGAGTTCACACAAATCCATTTGTGACTCTACACACCACCTTTTTGACTTCACAAACCTCCATTCTGTGATTTCACACACCTCCATTCTGTGACTTCACACACCTTTATTGTTTGACTTCACACACCTCCATTCTTTGACTTCACACACCTCCATTCCATGAATTCACACACCTTCATTCTTACTTCAGAAACATCCATTCTATGACTTCACGCACCTGCATTATATGACTTCACAAATCTCCGTTCTGTGACTTCACACACCTCCATTCTGAGTTCACACACCTCCATTCTCTGAGTTCACACACCTCCATTCTGTGACTTCACAAACTTCCATTCTGTGACTACACACATCTCCATTCTGTGACTTCACACACCTGCATTCTATGACTTCACACACCTCCATTCGGTGACTTCACACACCTCCATTCTGTGACTTCACACACCTCAATTTTGACTTCACACACTTCCATTATTTGACTTCATACACCTCCATTCTGTGACTTCACACACCACCATTGTTTGACTTCACACACCTACATTTTATGAGTTCGCACACCTCCATTTTGACTTCACAAACCTCCATTCTATGACTTCACACACCTCCATTCTATGACTTTACAAACCTCCATTCTGTGACTTCACACACCTCCATTCTGAGTTCACACACCTCAATTCTGTGACTTCACACACCTCAATTCTGGCTTCACACACCTCCATTCTATGACTTCACACAATTCCTTTCTATGAGTTCACACACCTCCATTCTTTGACTTCACACACCTCCAATGTGATTTCACACACCTCCATTCTATGACGTCACACACCTCCGTTCTGTGACTTCACACACCTCCATTCTATGACTTCATACACCTCCATTGTGACTTCACACAGCTCCATTCTATGAGTTCACACACCTCCATTCTGACTTCACAAACCTCCATTCTATGACTTCACACACCTTTATTCTGACTTCACACACCTCCCTTCTATGACTTCACACAACTCCATTCTGACTTCAGACACCTCCATTCTATGAGTTCACACAACTGCATTGTGACTTCACACACCTCCATTCTATGACTTCACACACCTCCATTCTGACTTCACACACCTCCATTCTGACTTCACAAACATCAATTCTGTGACTTCACACACCTCCATTCTTTGACTTCACACACCTAAATTCTATGACTTCACATACCTCCATTCTATGACTTCACACCTCCATTCTATGACTTCACAAACCTCCATTCTGACTTCACACACCTCCATTCTGACTTCACAAACATCAATTCTGTGACTTCACACACCTCCATTCTATGACTTCACACACCTCCATTCTATGACTTCACACACCTCCATTCTATGACTTCACCCTCTTCCATTCTTTGACTTCACACACCTCCATTTTTGGACTTCACACATCTCCATTGTGAGTTGACACACCTCCATTCTATGACTTCACACACCTCCATTTTGACTTCACACAGCTCCATTCTATGACTTCACACACCTCCATTCTGTGACTTCACACACCTCCATTCTATGACTTTACACACCTCCATTCTGTGACTTCACACACCTACATTATGACTTCACACACCTCCATTCTATGACTTCACACACCTCCTTTCTGACTTCACACACCTCCACTCTATGACTTCCACACCTCCATTCTGTGACTTCCCACACCACCATTCTATGACTTCACATACCTCCATTTTGAATTCACACACCTCCATTCTATGAGTTCATACACCTCCATTCTGACTTCACACACCTCCATTCTATGACTTCACACCCCTCCATTCTGACTTCACACACCTCCATTCTATGACTTCACAGAACTCCATTCTGACTTCACACACCTCCATTCTGTGACTTCACACACCTCCATTCTTTGACTTCACACACCATTCTATGAGTTCACACACCTCCATTTGTGACTCTACACACCACCTTTTTGACTTCACACACCTCCATTCTGTGATTTCACACACCTTCATTCTGTGACTTCACACACCTTTATTGTTTGACTTCACACACCTCCATTCTTAGAATTCACACACCTCCTTTCCATGACTTCACACACCTCCATTCTATGAGTTCACACACCTCCATTTTGACTTAACAAACCTCCATTCTATGACTTCACACACGTTTATTCTTACTTCAGAAACATCCATTATATGACTTCACGCACTTCCATTCTATGACTTCACAAATCTCTTTTCTGTGATTTCACACACCTCCATTCTGATTTCACACACCTCCATTCTCTGAGTTCACACACCTCCATTCTGTGACTTAACACATCTCCATTCTATGACTTCACAGACCTCCATTCTGTGATTTCACACACCTTTATTGTTTGACTTCACACACCTCCATTCTGGGACTTCACACACCTCCATTGTGAGTTCACACACCTCCATTCTGTGACTTCACACACCTCCATTCTGCGCTTCACACACCTCCATTCTGTGACAACACATATCTCCATTCTGGGACTTCACACACCTCCATTCTATGACTTCACACACCTCCATTCTGTGACTTCACACACCTCCATTCTCTGACTTCACACATCTCAATTCTGTGACTTCACACACCTACATTATGACTTCACACACCTCCATTCTATGACTTCACACACCTCCATTCTGTGACTTCACACACCTCCATTCTGAGTTCACACACCTCCATTCTGTGACTTCACACACCTCCAATCTGACTTCACACAGCTCCATTCTATTACTTCAAACACCTCCATTCTGTGACTTCGCACACCTCCACTCTGAGTTCACACACCTCCATTGTGTCTTCACACACCTCCATTCTATGAGTTCACACACGTCCATTCTGACTTCACACACCTCCATTCTATGACTTCACACACCTCCATTCTGACTTCACACACCTGCATTCTAAGGCTTCACACAACTCCATTCTGACTTCACACACCTCCATTCTATGACTTCACACACCTCCATTCTGACTTCACACACCTCCATTCTATGAGTTCACACACCTCCATTCTGACTTCACACACCTCCATTCTATGACTTCACACACCTCCATTCTGACTTCACACACATCCATTCTATGACTTCACACAACTCCATTCTGACTTCACACACCTCCATTCTGTGACTTCACACACCTCCATTCCATGACTTCCCACACTTCCATTCGATGACTTCACACACCTCCATTGTTTGACTTCACACACCTCCATTCTATGAGTTCACACAAATCCATTTGTGACTCTACACACCACCTTTTTGACTTCACAAACCTCCATTCTGTGATTTCACACACCTCCATTCTGTGACTTCACACACCTTTATTGTTTGACTTCACACACCTCCATTCTTTGACTTCACACACCTCCATTCCATGAATTCACACACCTTCATTCTTACTTCAGAAACATCCATTCTATGACTTCACGCACCTGCATTATATGACTTCACAAATCTCCGTTCTGTGACTTCACACACCTCCATTCTGAGTTCACACACCTCCATTCTCTGAGTTCACACACCTCCATTCTGTGACTTCACAAACTTCCATTCTGTGACTACACACATCTCCATTCTGTGACTTCACACACCTGCATTCTATGACTTCACACACCTCCATTCGGTGACTTCACACACCTCCATTCTGTGACTTCACACACCTCAATTTTGACTTCACACACTTCCATTATTTGACTTCACACACCTCCATTCTGTGACTTCACACACCACCATTGTTTGACTTCACACACCTACATTTTATGAGTTCGCACACCTCCATTTTGACTTCACAAACCTCGATTCTATGACTTCACACACCTCCATTCTATGACTTTACAAACCTCCATTCTGTGACTTCACACACCTCCATTCTGAGTTCACACACCTCAATTCTGTGACTTCACACACCTCAATTCTGGCTTCACACACCTCCATTCTATGACTTCACACAATTCCTTTCTATGAGTTCACACACCTCCATTCTTTGACTTCACACACCTCCAATGTGATTTCACACACCTCCATTCTATGACGTCACACACCTCCGTTCTGTGACTTCACACACCTCCATTCTATGACTTCATACACCTCCATTGTGACTTCACACAGCTCCATTCTATGAGTTCACACACCTCCATTCTGACTTCACAAACCTCCATTCTATGACTTCACACACCTTTATTCTGACTTCACACACCTCCCTTCTATGACTTCACACAACTCCATTCTGACTTCAGACACCTCCATTCTATGAGTTCACACAACTGCATTGTGACTTCACACACCTCCATTCTATGACTTCACACACCTCCATTCTGACTTCACACACCTCCATTCTGACTTCACAAACATCAATTCTGTGACTTCACACACCTCCATTCTTTGACTTCACACACCTAAATTCTATGACTTCACACACCTCCATTCTATGACTTCACACACCTCATTACTGAGTTGACACACCTCCATTCTGTGATTTCACACACCTCCAATTTGACTTCACACACCCCCATTCTATGACTTCACACAGCCTCATTGTGACTTCACACACTCTATTCTATGAGTTCTCACACCTCCGTTCTGACTTCACACACCTCCATTCTATGACTTCACACAGCTGCATTCCGACTTCAGACACCTCCATTTGTGACTTCACACACCACAATTTTGACTTCAAACACCTTCATTCTGTGACTTCACACACCTCCATTTTATGATTTCACACACTTCCATTCTATGAATTCACACACCTCCATTCTATGACTTCACACACCTCATTTCTGAGTTGACACACCTCCATTCTGTGATTTCACACACCTCCAATTTGACTTCACACACCCCCATTCTATGACTTAACACAGCCTCATTGTGACTTCACACACTCCATTCTATGAGTTCACACACATCCATTCTGACTTCACACACCTCCATTCTATGACTTCACACAGCTGCATTCCGACTTCAGACACCTCCATTTGTGACTTCACACACCACAATTTTGACTTCAAACACCTTCATTCTGTGACTTCACACACCTCCATTCTGTGACTTCACACACCACCATTGTTTGACTTCACACACCTATATTCTTGGGCTTCACACACCTCCATTCCATGACTTCACACATCTCCATTTTATGAGTTCACATACCCCCATTTTGACTTCACACACCTCCATTCTATGACTTCACACACCTACATTCTACTTCAGAAACATCCATTCTATGACTTCACACACCTCCATTCTATGACTTCACACATCTAATTTCTGAGTTGACACACCTCCATTCTATGACTTCACACACCTCCAATTTGACTTCACACACCTCCATTTTATGACTTCACACACTTCCATTCTGTGACTTCAAAAACCTCCATTCTATGACTTCACAAACCTCCATTGTGACTTCACACACCATCATTCTATGAGTTCACACACCGCCATTCTGACTTCACTCACCTCTATTCTGTGACTTCACACAGCTCCATTCTGACTTCACACAGCTCCATTCTATGACTTCACACACATCTATTCTGACTTCACACACCTCCTATCTGTGACTTCACACACCTCCATTCTGATTTCACACACCTCCATTCTCTGACGTCAAACACCTCCATTCTGTGACTTCACACACTTCCATTCTATGACTTCACACACCTCCATTCTATGACTTCACACACCCCCATTGTGCGACTTCACACACCTCCATTCTATGACTTCACACACCTCCATTCTGTGACTTCACACACCTCCATTCTGAGTTCACACACCTCCACTTTGTGATTTCACACACCTCCATTCTGTGACTTCACACACCTCCATTCTATGACTTCACACACCTAAATTCTATGACTTCACACACCTCCATTCTATGACTTCACACACCTCCATTCTGTGACTTCACACACCTCCATTCTATTACTTCACACACCTCCATTCTGTGACTTCACACACCTGCATTCTATGACCTCACACACCTCCATTCTATGACTTCGCACACCTGCATTGTGACTTCACACACCTCCATTCTATGAGTTCACACACCTCCATTCTGACTTCACACACCTCCATTCTATGACTTCACACACCTCCATTCTGACTTCACACACCTCCATTCTATGACTTCACACAACTCCATCTGACTTCACACACCTCCATTCCATGACTTCACACACCTCCATTCGATGAATTCACACACCTCCATTCTTTGTCTTCATGCACCTCCATTCTATGAGTTCACACACCTCCATTCTTTGACTTCACACACCTTTATTGTTTGACTTCACACACCTCCATTCTTTGACTTCACACACCTACATTCCATGACTTCACACACCTCCATTCTATGAGTTCACACACCTCCATTCTATGAGTTCACACACCTCCATTTTGACTTCACACACCTCCATTCTTTGACTTCATACACCTTCATTCTCACTTCAGAAACATCCATTCTATGACTTCACGCACCTCCATTCTCTGACTTCACAAACCTCCGTTCTGTGACCACACACCTCCATTCTGAGTTCCCACACCTCCATTCTGTGACTTCACCCACGTCCATCCGGACTTCACACACCTCCATTCTGACTTCACAAACCTCAATTCTTTGACTTCACACACCTCCATTCTATGATTTCACACATTTCCATTCTATGAATTCACACACCTCCATTCTATGACTTCACACACCTCATTTCTGAGTTGACACACCTCCATTCTGTGATTTCACACACCTCCAATTTGACTTCACATACCTCCATTCTATGACTTCACACAGCCTCATTGTGACTTCACACACTCCATTTTATGAGTTCACACACCTCCGTTCTGACTTCACACACCTCCATTCTATGACTTCACACAGCTGCATTCCGACTTCAGACACCTCCATTTGTGACTTAACACACCACAGTTTTGACTACAAACCCCTTCATTCTGTGACTTCACACACCTCCATTCTATGATTTCACATACTCCCATTCTATGAATTCACACACCTCCATTCTATGACTTCACACACCTCATTTCTGAGTTGACACACCTCCATTCTGTGATTTCACTCACCTCTAATTTGACTTCACACACCCCCATTCTATGACTTCACACAGCCTCATTGTGACTTCACATACTCCATTCTATGAGTTCACACACCTCCATTCTGACTTCACACACTTCCATTCTATGACTTCACACAGCTGCATTCCGACTTCAGACACCTCCATTTGTGACTTCACACACCACCATTGTTTGACTTCACACACCTATATTCTTGGACTTCACACACCTCCATTCCATGACTTCACACATCTCCATTTTATGAGTTCACATACCCCCATTTTGACTTCACACACCTCCATTCTATGACTTCACACACCTTCATTCTACTTCAGAAACATCCATTCTATGACTTCACACAACTCCATTCTATGACTTCACACACCTCCATTCTATGACTTCACACAATTCCATTCTATGACTTCACACACCTCCATTCTTTGACTTCACACACCTCCATTTCGAGTTCACACACCTCCATTCTGTGACTTCAAACACCTCCATTCTGTGACTTCACACACCTCCATTCTGTGACTTCACACAACTCCTTTCTATGACCTCCCTCACCTCCATTCTGTGACTTCACACACCTCCATTCTGAGTTCACAAACCTCAATTCTGTGACTTAACGCACCTCCATTCTGTGACTTCACACACCTCCGTTCTGACTTCACACACCTCCATTCTATGACTTCACAAACCTCCATTCTTTGACTTCACACACCTAGATTCTGTGACTTCACACACCTCCATTCTGAGTTCACACACCTCAATTCTGTGACTTCACACACCTCCATTCTGACTTCACCCAGCTCCATTCAATGACTTCACACACCTCCATTCTGTGACTTCGCACACCTCCAATCTGACTTCACACAGCTCCACTCTATGCCTTCCCACACCTCCATTCTTTGATTTCACACACCTCCATTCTATGACTTCACACACCTCCATTTTGTGATTTCACACACCTCCATTCTGAGTTCAAACACCTCCGTTCTGTGACTTAACACACCTCCATTCTGTGACTTCACACACCACCATTCTGAGTTCACACACCTCCATTCTGTGACTTCACACACCTCCATTCTGACTTCAAACAGCTCCATTCTATGACTTCACACACCTCCATTCTGTGCCTTCACACACCTCCATTCTATGACTTAACACACCTTCCTTCTTACTTCACAAACATCCATTCTATGACTTCACACACCTCCATTCTATGACTTCACACACCGCCATTCTATGACTTCACAAACCTCCATTCTGTCACTTCACACACCTCAATTCTGTGACTTCACACACCTCCACTATGACTTCACACACATCCATTCTATGACTTCACACACCTCCATTCTATGACTTCACACACCTTCATTCTGTGACTTCACACACCTCCTTTCTGAGTTCACACACCTCCATTCTGTGACTTCACACAACTCCAATCTGACTTCACACAGCTCCATTCTATGACGTCACACACCTCCGTTCTGTGACTTCACACACCTCCATTCTATGACTTCATACACCTCCATTGTGACTTCACCCAGCTCCATTCTATGAGTTCACACACCTCCATTCTGACTTCACAAACCTCCATTCTATGACTTCACACACCTTTATTCTGACTTCACACACCTCCCTTTTATGACTTCACACAACTCCATTCTGACTTCAGACACCTCCATTCTATGAGTTCACACAACTGCATTGTGACTTCACACACCTCCATTCTATGACTTCACACACCTCCATTCTGACTTCACACACCTCCATTCTGACTTCACAAACATCAATTCTGTGACTTCACACACCTCCATTCTTTGACTTCACACACCTAAATTCTATGACTTCACACACCTCCATTCTATGACTTCACACCTCCATTCTATGACTTCACAAACCTCCATTCTGACTTCACACCTCCATTCTGACTTCACAAACATCAATTCTGTGACTTCACACACCTCCATTCTATGACTTCACACACCTCCATTCTATGACTTCACACACCTCCATTCTATGACTTCACCCTCTTCCATTCTTTGACTTCACACACCTCCATTTTTGGACTTCACACATCTCCATTGTGAGTTGACACACCTCCATTCTATGACTTCACACACCTCCATTTTGACTTCACACAGCTCCATTCTATGACTTCACACACCTCCATTCTGTGACTTCACACACCTCCATTCTATGACTTTACACACCTCCATTCTGTGACTTCACACACCTACATTATGACTTCACACACCTCCATTCTATGACTTCACACACCTCCTTTCTGACTTCACACACCTCCACTCTATGACTTCCACACCTCCATTCTGTGACTTCCCACACCACCATTCTATGACTTCACATACCTCCATTTTGAATTCACACACCTCCATTCTATGAGTTCATACACCTCCATTCTGACTTCACACACCTCCATTCTATGACTTCACACCCCTCCATTCTGACTTCACACACCTCCATTCTATGACTTCACAGAACTCCATTCTGACTTCACACACCTCCATTCTGTGACTTCACACACCTCCATTCTTTGACTTCACACACCATTCTATGAGTTCACACACCTCCATTTGTGACTCTACACACCACCTTTTTGACTTCACACACCTCCATTCTGTGATTTCACACACCTTCATTCTGTGACTTCACACACCTTTATTGTTTGACTTCACACACCTCCATTCTTAGAATTCACACACCTCCTTTCCATGACTTCACACACCTCCATTCTATGAGTTCACACACCTCCATTTTGACTTAACAAACCTCCATTCTATGACTTCACACACGTTTATTCTTACTTCAGAAACATCCATTATATGACTTCACGCACTTCCATTCTATGACTTCACAAATCTATTTTCTGTGATTTCACACACCTCCATTCTGATTTCACACACCTCCATTCTCTGAGTTCACACACCTCCATTCTGTGACTTAACACATCTCCATTCTATGACTTCACAGACCTCCATTCTGTGACTTCACACACCTTTATTGTTTGACTTCACACACCTCCATTCTGGGACTTCACACACCTCCATTGTGAGTTCACACACCTCCATTCTGTGACTTCACACACCTCCATTCTGCGCTTCACACACCTCCATTCTGTGACTACACATATCTCCATTCTGGGACTTCACACACCTCCATTGTATGACTTCACACACCTCCATTCTGTGACTTCACACACCTCCATTCTCTGACTTCACACATCTCAATTCTGTGACTTCACACACCTACATTATGACTTCACACACCTCCATTCTATGACTTCACACACCTCCATTCTGTGACTTCACACACCTCCATTCTGAGTTCACACACCTCCATTCTGTGACTTCACACACCTCCAATCTGACTTCACACAGCTCCATTCTATTACTTCAAACACCTCCATTCTGTGACTTCGCACACCTCCACTCTGAGTTCACACACCTCCATTGTGTCTTCACACACCTCCATTCTATGAGTTCACACACGTCCATTCTGACTTCACACACCTCCATTCTATGACTTCACACACCTCCATTCTGACTTCACACACCTGCATTCTAAGGCTTCACACAACTCCATTCTGACTTCACACACCTCCATTCTATGACTTCACACACCTCCATTCTGACTTCACACACCTCCATTCTATGAGTTCACACACCTCCATTCTGACTTCACACACCTCCATTCTATGACTTCACACACCTCCATTCTGACTACACACACATCCATTCTATGACTTCACACAACTCCATTCTGACTTCACACACCTCCATTCTGTGACTTCACACACCTCCATTCCATGACTTCCCACACTTCCATTCGATGACTTCACACACCTCCATTCTTTGACTTCACACACCTCCATTCTATGAGTTCACACAAATCCATTTGTGACTCTACACACCACCTTTTTGACTTCACAAACCTCCATTCTGTGATTTCACACACCTCCATTCTGTGACTTCACACACCTTTATTGTTTGACTTCACACACCTCCATTCTTTGACTTCACACACCTCCATTCCATGAATTCACACACCTTCATTCTTACTTCAGAAACATCCATTCTATGACTTCACGCACCTGCATTATATGACTTCACAAATCTCCGTTCTGTGACTTCACACACCTCCATTCTGAGTTCACACACCTCCATTCTCTGAGTTCACACACCTCCATTCTGTGACTTCACAAACTTCCATTCTGTGACTACACACATCTCCATTCTGTGACTTCACACACCTGCATTCTATGACTTCACACACCTCCATTCGGTGACTTCACACACCTCCATTCTGTGACTTCACACACCTCAATTTTGACTTCACACACTTCCATTATTTGACTTCACACACCTCCATTCTGTGACTTCACACACCACCATTGTTTGACTTCACACACCTACATTTTATGAGTTCGCACACCTCCATTTTGACTTCACACACCTCCATTCTATGACTTCACACACCTCCATTCTATGACTTTACAAACCTCCATTCTGTGACTTCACACACCTCCATTCTGAGTTCACACACCTCAATTCTGTGACTTCACACACCTCAATTCTGGCTTCACACACCTCCATTCTATGACTTCACACAATTCCTTTCTATGAGTTCACACACCTCCATTCTTTGACTTCACACACCTCCATTGTGATTTCACACACCTCCATTCTATGACTTCACACACCTCCATTATGACTTCACACAGCCTCATTCTATGACTTCACACACCTCCATTCTGTGCCTTCACACACCTCCATTCTATGTCTCAACACACCTTCATTCTTACTTCACAAACATCCATTCTATGATCACACACCTCCATTCTATGACTTCACACACCTCCATTCTATGACTTCACACACCTCTATTCTCTTACTTCACACACCTCAATTCTGTGACTTCACACACCTTCATTATGACTTCACACACCTCCATTCTATGACTTCACACACCTCCATTCTATGACTTCACACCTCCATTCTGTGATTTCACACACCTCCATTCTGAGTTCACACACCTCCATTCTGTGACTTCACACACCTCCAATCTGACTTCACACAGCTCCATTCTTTGACTTCTCACACCTCCATACTGTGACTTCACACACCTCCATTCTATGATTTCACACAACTCCCTTGTGACTTCACACACCTCCATTCTATGACTTCACACAACTCCATTCTGACTTCACACACCACTATTCTGTGATTTCACACACCTCCATTCCATGACTTCACACACCTCCATTCCATGACTTCACACACCTCCATAGGATGACTTCACACAGCTCCATTCTATGATTTCACACACCTCCCTTGTGACTTCACACACCTCCATTATATGACTTCACACAACTCCATTCTGACTTCACACACCTCCATTCTGTGACTTCACACACCTCCATTCCATGACTTCACACACCTCCATTCTGTGATTTCACACACCACCATTCTGTGACTTCTCACACCTTTATTGTTTGACTTCACACAATGCATTCTTTGACTTCACACACCTTAATTCCATGACTTCACACACCTCCATTCTATGAGTTCTCAGACCTCCATTCTATGAGTTCACACACCTCCATTTTGACTTCATACACCTCCATTCTATGACTTCACACACATTCATTCTTATTCAGAAACATCCATTCCATGACTTCACACACCTCCATTCTATGACTTCATACACCTCCATTCTGTGACTTCACACAACTCCATTCCATGACTTCACACACCTCCATTCTTTGACTTCACACACCTCCATTCTATGAGTTCACACACCTCCATTTGTGACTCTACACACCACATTTTCGAATTCACACACCTCCATTCTGTGATTTCACACACCTCCATTCTGTGACTTCACTCACCTTTATTGTTTGACTTCACACACCTCCATTTTTTGACTTCACACACCTCCATTGCATGACGTCACACACCTCCATTCTATGAGTTCACAAACCTCCATTCTATGAGTTCACACACCTCCATTTTGACTTCACACACCTCCATTCTGTGACTTCACACACCTCCATTCTGTGACTTCACACACCTCCATTCTATGACTTCACACACCTACATTCTGTGACTTCACACACCTCCATTCTGTTACTTCACACACCTCCATTTTCACTTCACACACTTCCATTCTTTGAATTCACACACCTCCATTCTGTGACTTCACACACATTAACAGTGTTTGACTTCACACACCTCTATTTTTGGACTTCACACACCTCCATTCCATGACTTCACACATCTCCATATTATGAGTTCGCACTCCTCCATTTTGACTGCACACATCTCCATTCTATGACTTCACACACCTTCATTCTACTTCAGAAACATCCGTTCTATGACTTCACACACCTCCAATCTATGATTTCACAAACCTCCATTCTGTGACTTCACACACCTCCATTCTGAGTTCACACACCTCAATTCTGTGACTTCACACAGCTCAATTCTGGCTTCACACACCTCCATTCTATGACTTCACACACTTCCATTCTATGACTTCACACACCTCCATTCTTTGACTTCACAAACCTCCATTGTGAGTTCACACACCTCCATTCTGTGACTTCACACACCTCCATTCTTTGACTTCACACACCTCCATTCTGTGACTTCACACACCTCCATTCTATGACTTCACACACCTCCATTCTATGAATTCACACATCTCCATTCTGTGACTTCACACACCTCCATTCTTTGACTTCACACACCTCCATTCTGTGACTTCACACACCTTCATTCTATGATTTCACACACCTCCATTCTATGACTTCACACACCTCCATTCTAAGACTTCACACACCTCCGTTTGAGTTCACACACCTACATTCTGTGACTTCACACACCTCCATTTGTGACGTTACACACCACCATTTTGACTTCACACACCTCCATTCTGTGACTTCACACACCTCCATTCTGTGACTTCACACACCTCCAATTTGACTTCACACACTTCCATTCTGTTACTTCACACACCTCCATTCTGTGACTTCGCACACCTCCATTGTTTGACTTCACACACCTCCATTCTTTGACTTCACACACCTCCATTCCATGACTTCACACAACTCTACTCTATCAGTTCACACCCATCCATTCTGTGAGTTCACACACCACCATTTTGACTTCACACACCTCCATTCTATGACTTCACACACCTACATTCTTACTTCAGGAACATCCATTGTATGAATTCACCCACCTCCATTCTATGACTTCACAAACCTCCATTGTACGACTTCACACACCTCCATTCTATGACTTCACACACCTACCTTCTATGACTTCACACACCTCCATTCTTTGACATCACACACCTCCATTCTATGAGTTCACAAACCTCCATTTGTGACTCTACACACCACCTTTTTGACTTCACAAACCTCCATTCTGTGATTTCACACACCTCCATTCTGGGACTTCACACACCTTATTATTTGACTTCACACACCTCCTTTCTTTGACTTCACACACCTCCATTCCATGAGTTCACACACCTCCATTCTATGACTTCACCCACCTCCATTCTATGACTTCAAACACCTTCATTCTTACTTTAGAAACATCCATTCTATGACTTCACGCACCTCCATTCTATGACTTCACAAATCTCCGTTCTGTGACATCACACACCTCCATTCTGAGTTCACACACCTTCATTCTCTGAGTTCACACACCTCCATTCTGTGACTTAACACACCTGCAATCTATGACTTCACACACCTCCATTCTGTGACTTAACACACCTGCAATCTATGACTTCACAGACCTCCACTCTGTGACTTCACACACCTTTATTGTTTGACTTCACACACCTACATTCTGTGACTTCACACACCTCCATTGTGAGTTCACACTCCTTCATTCTGTGACTTCACACACCTCCATTCTGTGACTTCACACACCTCCTTTCTGTGACTTCACACACCTACATTCTATGACTTCATACACCTCCATTCTGTGACTTCACACACCTCCAGTCTGTGACTTCACACACCTCCATCTTGACTTCACACACTTCCATTCTTTGACTTCACACACCTCCATTCTGTGACTTCACACACCACCATTTTTTGACTTCACACACCTCCATTTTTGGACTTCACGCACCTCCATTCCATGACTTCACACATCTCCATTTTATGAGTTCACACACCTCCATTTTGACTTCACACACCTCCATTCTATGACTTCACACACCTTCATTCTACTTCAGAAACATCCATTCTATGACTTCACACACCTCTATTCTATGACTTCACACACCTCCATTCTTTGACTTCACACACCTCCATTCTATGAGTTCACACACCTCCATTTGTGACTCTACACACCACTTTTTGACTTCACACACCTCCATTCTGTGATTTCACACACCTCCATTCTATGAGTTCACACACCTTCATTTTGACTTCACACACCTCCATTCTTTGACTTCACACACCTCCATTCTATGAGTTCACACACCTCCATTCTATGAGTTCACACACCTCCATTTTGACTTCACACACCTCCATTCTTTGACTTCACACACCTCCATTCTATGAGTTCACACACCTCCATTTGTGACTCTACACACCACCTTTTTGACTTCACACACCTCCATTGTGTTACTTCACACACCTCCATTTTGACTTCACACACTTCCTTTCTTTGAATTCACCCACCTCCATTCTGTGACTTCACACACATTAACATTGTTTGACTTCACACACCTCTATTTTTGGACTTCACACACCTCCATTCCATGACTTCACACATCTCCCTTTTATGAGTTCGCACACCTCCATTTTGACTTCACACACCTCCATTCTATGACTTCACACACCTTCATTCTACTTCAGAAACATCCGTTCTATGACTTCACACACCTCCATTCTATGATTTCACAAACCTCCATTCTGTGACTTCACACACCTCCATTCTGAGTTCACACACCTCAATTCTGTGACTTCACACACCTCAATTCTGGCTTCACACACCTCCATTCTATGACTTCACACACTTCCATTCTATGACTTCACACACCTCCATTCTTTGACTTCACACACCTCCATTGTGAGTTCACACACCTCCATTCTGTGACTTCACACACCTCAATTCTTTGACTTCACACACCTCCATTCTGTGACTTCACACACCTCCATTCTATGACTTCACACACCTCCATTCTATGAATTCACACATGTCCATTCTGAGACTTCACACAACTCCATTCTATGACTTCCCACACCTCCATTCTGGGACGTCACACACCTCCATTCTGAGTTACACACCTCCGTTCTGTGACTTAACACACCTTCATTCCGTGACTTCACACACCTTCATTCTATGATTTCACACACCTCCATTCTATGACTTCACACACCTCCATTCTATGATTTCACACACCTATATTCTTTGACTTCGCACACCTCCATTCTTTGACTTCACACACCTCCATTTTGACTTCACACACCTCCATTCTGTGACTTCACACACATCCATTCTATGAGTTCACACACCTGCATTGTGACTTCACACACCTCCATTCTATGACTTCACACACCTCCAATCTGACTTCACAAACCTCCATTCTGACTTCACAAACATCAATTCTGTGACTTCACACACCTCCATTCTATGACTTCACACACCTCCATTGTGAGTTCACACACCTCCATTCTGACTTCACAAACATCAATTCTGTGACTTCACACACATCCATTCTACGACTTCACACACCTCCATTCTATGACTTCACAAACCTAAATTCGGACTTCACACACCTCCATTCTGACTTCACAAACATTAATTCTGTGACTTCACACACCTCCATTCTATGACTTCACACACCTCCATTGTGAGTTCACACACCTTCATTCTGTGACTTCACAGACCTTTATTTTTGATTTCACACAATGCATTCTTTGACTTCACACACGTTTATTCCATGACTTCACACACCTCCATTCTATGAGTTCTCAGACCTCCATTCTATGAGTTCACACACCTCCATTTTGACTTCATACACCTCCATTCTAAGACTTCACACACATTCATTCTTATTCAGAAACATCCATTCTATGACATCACACACCTCCATTCTATGACTTCATACACCTCCATTCTGTGACTTCACACACCTCCATTCCATGACTTCACACACCTCCATTCTTTGACTTCACACACCTCCATTCTATGAGTTCACACACCTCCATTTGTTACTCTACACACCACATTTTTGACTTCACACATCTCCATTCTGTGCTTTCACACACCTCCATTCTGTGACTTTACACACCTTTATTGTTTGACTTCACACACCTCCATTCTGTGACTTCACACACCTCCATTGCATGACTACACACACCTCCATTCTATGAGTTCACAAACCTCCATTCTATGAGTTCACACACCTCCATTTTGACTTCACACACCTCCATTCTGTGACTTCACACACCTCCATTCTGTGACTTCACACACCTCCATTCTATGACTTCACACACCTACATTCTGTGACTTCACACACCTCCATTCTGTTACTTCACACACCTCCATTTTGACTTCACACACTTCCATTCTTTGAATTCACACACCTCCATTCTGTGACTTCACACACATTAACATTGTTTGACTTCACACAACTCTATTTTTGGACTTCACACACCTCCATTCCATGACTTCACACATCTCCATTTTATGAGTTCGCACACCTCCATTTTGACTTCACACACACCCATTCTATGACTTCACACACCTTCATTCTACTTCAGAAACATCCGTTCTATGACTTCACACACCTCCATTCTATGATTTCACAAACCTCCATTCTGTGACTTCACACACCTCCATTCTGAGTTCACACACCTCAATTCTGTGACTTCACACACCTCAATTCTGGCTTCACACACCTCCATTCTATGACTTCACACACCTTCATTCTACTTCAGAAACATCCGTTCTATGACTTCACACACCTCCATTCTATGATTTCACAAACCTCCATTCTGTGACTTCACACACCTTCATTCTGAGTTCACACACCTCAATTCTGTGACTTCACACACCTCAATTCTGGCTTCACACACCTCCATTCTATGACTTCACACACTTCCATTCTATGACTTCACACACCTCCATTCTTTGACTTCACACACCTCCATTGTGAGTTCACACACCTCCATTCTGTGACTTCACACATCTTCATTCTCTGACTTCACACACCTCCATTCTGTGACTTCACACACCTCAATTTTGACTTCACACACTTCCATTCTTTGACTTCACACACCTCCATTCTGTGACTTCACACACCAACATTTTTTGACTTCACACACCTCCCTTTTTTGGACTTCACACACCTCCATTCCATGACTTCACGCATCTCCATTTTATGAGTTCGCACACCTCCATTTTGACTTCACACACCTCCATTCTATGACTTCACACACCTCCATTCTATGACTTTACAAACCTCCATTCTGTGACTTCACACACCTCCATTCTGAGTTCACACACCTCAATTCTGTGACTTCACACACCTCAATTCTGGCTTCACACACCTCCATTCTATGACTTCACACAATTCCTTTCTATGAGTTCACACAAATCCATTCTTTGACTTCACACACCTCCATTGTGATTTCACACACCTCCATTCTATGACTTCACACACCTCCATTATGACTTCACACAGCCTCATTCTATGACTTCACACACCTCCATTCTGTGCCTTCACACACCTCCATTCTATGTCTCAACACACCTTCATTCTTACTTCACAAACATCCATTCTATGATCACACACCTCCATTCTATGACTTCACACACCTCCATTCTATGACTTCAAACACCTCTATTCTCTTACTTCACACACCTCAATTCTGTGACTTCACACACCTTCATTATGACTTCACACACCTCCATTCTATGACTTCACACACCTCCATTCTATGACTTCACACCTCCATTCTGTGATTTCACACACCTCCATTCTGAGTTCACACACCTCCATTCTGTGACTTCACACACCTCCAGTCTGACTTCACACAGCTCCATTCTTTGACTTCTCACACCTCCATACTGTGACTTCACACACCTCCATTCTATGATTTCACACACCTCCCTTGTGACTTCACACACCTCCATTCTATGACTTCACACAACTCCATTCTGACTTCACACACCACTATTCTGTGATTTCACACACCTCCATTCCATGACTTCACACACCTCCATTCCATGACTTCACACACCTCCATAGGATGACTTCACATACCTCCATTCTATGATTTCACACACCTCCCTTGTGACTTCACACACCTCCATTCTATGACTTCACACAACTCCATTCTGACTTCACACACCTCCATTCTGTGACTTCACACACCTCCATTCCATGACTTCACACACCTCCATTCTGTGATTTCACACACCACCATTCTGTGACTTCTCACACCTTTATTGTTTGACTTCACACAATGCATTCTTTGACTTCACACACCTTAATTCCATGACTTCACACACCTCCATTCTATGAGTTCTCAGACCTCCATTCTATGAGTTCACACACCTCCATTTTGACTTCATACACCTCCATTCTATGACTTCACACACATTCATTCTTATTCAGAAACATCCATTCCATGACTTCACACACCTCCATTCTATGACTTCATACACCTCCATTCTGTGACTTCACACAACTCCATTCCATGACTTCACACACCTCCATTCTTTGACTTCACACACCTCCATTCTATGAGTTCACACACCTCCATTTGTGACTCTACACACCACATTTTCGAATTCACACACCTCCATTCTGTGATTTCACACACCTCCATTCTGTGACTTCACACACCTTTATTGTTTGACTTCACACACCTCCATTTTTTGACTTCACACACCTCCATTGCATGACGTCACACACCTCCATTCTATGAGTTCACAAACCTCCATTCTATGAGTTCACACACCTCCATTTTGACTTCACACACCTCCATTCTGTGACTTCACACACCTCCATTCTGTGACTTCACACACCTCCATTCTATGACTTCACACACCTACATTCTGTGACTTCACACACCTCCATTCTGTTACTTCACACACCTCCATTTTCACTTCACACACTTCCATTCTTTGAATTCACACACCTCCATTCTGTGACTTCACACACATTAACAGTGTTTGACTTCACACACCTCTATTTTTGGACTTCACACACCTCCATTCCATGACTTCACACATCTCCATATTATGAGTTCGCACTCCTCCATTTTGACTGCACACATCTCCATTCTATGACTTCACACACCTTCATTCTACTTCAGAAACATCCGTTCTATGACTTCACACACCTCCAATCTATGATTTCACAAACCTCCATTCTGTGACTTCACACACCTCCATTCTGAGTTCACACACCTCAATTCTGTGACTTCACACAGCTCAATTCTGGCTTCACACACCTCCATTCTATGACTTCACACACTTCCATTCTATGACTTCACACACCTCCATTCTTTGACTTCACAAACCTCCATTGTGAGTTCACACACCTCCATTCTGTGACTTCACACACCTCCATTCTTTGACTTCACACACCTCCATTCTGTGACTTCACACACCTCCATTCTATGACTTCACACACCTCCATTCTATGAATTCACACATCTCCATTCTGTGACTTCACACACCTCCATTCTTTGACTTCACACACCTCCATTCTGTGACTTCACACACCTTCATTCTATGATTTCACACACCTCCATTCTATGACTTCACACACCTCCATTCTAAGACTTCACACACCTCCGTTTGAGTTCACACACCTACATTCTGTGACTTCACACACCTCCATTTGTGACGTTACACACCACCATTTTGACTTCACACACCTCCATTCTGTGACTTCACACACCTCCATTCTGTGACTTCACACACCTCCAATTTGACTTCACACACTTCCATTCTGTTACTTCACACACCTCCATTCTGTGACTTCGCACACCTCCATTGTTTGACTTCACACACCTCCATTCTTTGACTTCACACACCTCCATTCCATGACTTCACACAACTCTACTCTATCAGTTCACACCCATCCATTCTGTGAGTTCACACACCACCATTTTGACTTCACACACCTCCATTCTATGACTTCACACACCTACATTCTTACTTCAGGAACATCCATTGTATGAATTCACCCACCTCCATTCTATGACTTCACAAACCTCCATTGTACGACTTCACACACCTCCATTCTATGACTTCACACACCTACCTTCTATGACTTCACACACCTCCATTCTTTGACATCACACACCTCCATTCTATGAGTTCACAAACCTCCATTTGTGACTCTACACACCACCTTTTTGACTTCACAAACATCCATTCTGTGATTTCACACACCTCCATTCTGGGACTTCACACACCTTATTATTTGACTTCACACACCTCCTTTCTTTGACTTCACACACCTCCATTCCATGAGTTCACACACCTCCATTCTATGACTTCACCCACCTCCATTCTATGACTTCAAACACCTTCATTCTTACTTCAGAAACATCCATTCTATGACTTCAAGCACCTCCATTCTATGACTTCACAAATCTCCGTTCTGTGACATCACACACCTCCATTCTGAGTTCACACACCTTCATTCTCTGAGTTCACACACCTCCATTCTGTGACTTAACACACCTGCAATCTATGACTTCACACACCTCCATTCTGTGACTTAACACACCTGCAATCTATGACTTCACAGACCTCCACTCTGTGACTTCACACACCTTTATTGTTTGACTTCACACACCTACATTCTGTGACTTCACACACCTCCATTGTGAGTTCACACTCCTTCATTCTGTGACTTCACACACCTCCATTCTGTGACTTCACACACCTCCTTTCTGTGACTTCACACACCTACATTCTATGACTTCATACACCTCCATTCTGTGACTTCACACACCTCCAGTCTGTGACTTCACACACCTCCATCTTGACTTCACACACTTCCATTCTTTGACTTCACACACCTCCATTCTGTGACTTCACACACCACCATTTTTTGACTTCACACACCTCCATTTTTGGACTTCACGCACCTCCATTCCATGACTTCACACATCTCCATTTTATGAGTTCACACACCTCCATTTTGACTTCACACACCTCCATTCTATGACTTCACACACCTTCATTCTACTTCAGAAACATCCATTCTATGACTTCACACACCTCTATTCTATGACTTCACACACCTCCATTCTTTGACTTCACACACCTCCATTCTATGAGTTCACACACCTCCATTTGTGACTCTACACACCACTTTTTGACTTCACACACCTCCATTCTGTGATTTCACACACCTCCATTCTATGAGTTCACACACCTTCATTTTGACTTCACACACCTCCATTCTTTGACTTCACACACCTCCATTCTATGAGTTCACACACCTCCATTCTATGAGTTCACACACCTCCATTTTGACTTCACACACCTCCATTCTTTGACTTCACACACCTCCATTCTATGAGTTCACACACCTCCATTTGTGACTCTACACACCACCTTTTTGACTTCACACACCTCCATTGTGTTACTTCACACACCTCCATTTTGACTTCACACACTTCCTTTCTTTGAATTCACCCACCTCCATTCTGTGACTTCACACACATTAACATTGTTTGACTTCACACACCTCTATTTTTGGACTTCACACACCTCCATTCCATGACTTCACACATCTCCCTTTTATGAGTTCGCACACCTCCATTTTGACTTCACACACCTCCATTCTATGACTTCACACACCTTCATTCTACTTCAGAAACATCCGTTCTATGACTTCACACACCTCCATTCTATGATTTCACAAACCTCCATTCTGTGACTTCACACACCTCCATTCTGAGTTCACACACCTCAATTCTGTGACTTCACACACCTCAATTCTGGCTTCACACACCTCCATTCTATGACTTCACACACTTCCATTCTATGACTTCACACACCTCCATTCTTTGACTTCACACACCTCCATTGTGAGTTCACACACCTCCATTCTGTGACTTCACACACCTCAATTCTTTGACTTCACACACCTCCATTCTGTGACTTCACACACCTCCATTCTATGACTTCACACACCTCCATTCTATGAATTCACACATGTCCATTCTGTGACTTCACACAACTCCATTCTATGACTTCCCACACCTCCATTCTGGGACGTCACACACCTCCATTCTGAGTTACACACCTCCGTTCTGTGACTTAACACACCTTCATTCCGTGACTTCACACACCTTCATTCTATGATTTCACACACCTCCATTCTATGACTTCACACACCTCCATTCTATGATTTCACACACCTATATTCTTTGACTTCGCACACCTCCATTCTTTGACTTCACACACCTCCATTTTGACTTCACACACCTCCATTCTGTGACTTCACACACATCCATTCTATGAGTTCACACACCTGCATTGTGACTTCACACACCTCCATTCTATGACTTCACACACCTCCAATCTGACTTCACAAACCTCCATTCTGACTTCACAAACATCAATTCTGTGACTTCACACACCTCCATTCTATGACTTCACACACCTCCATTGTGAGTTCACACACCTCCATTCTGACTTCACAAACATCAATTCTGTGACTTCACACACATCCATTCTACGACTTCACACACCTCCATTCTATGACTTCACAAACCTAAATTCGGACTTCACACACCTCCATTCTGACTTCACAAACATTAATTCTGTGACTTCACACACCTCCATTCTATGACTTCACACACCTCCATTGTGAGTTCACACACCTTCATTCTGTGACTTCACAGACCTTTATTTTTGATTTCACACAATGCATTCTTTGACTTCACACACGTTTATTCCATGACTTCACACACCTCCATTCTATGAGTTCTCAGACCTCCATTCTATGAGTTCACACACCTCCATTTTGACTTCATACACCTCCATTCTAAGACTTCACACACATTCATTCTTATTCAGAAACATCCATTCTATGACATCACACACCTCCATTCTATGACTTCATACACCTCCATTCTGTGACTTCACACACCTCCATTCCATGACTTCACACACCTCCATTCTTTGACTTCACACACCTCCATTCTATGAGTTCACACACCTCCATTTGTTACTCTACACACCACATTTTTGACTTCACACATCTCCATTCTGTGCTTTCACACACCTCCATTCTGTGACTTTACACACCTTTATTGTTTGACTTCACACACCTCCATTCTGTGACTTCACACACCTCCATTGCATGACTACACACACCTCCATTCTATGAGTTCACAAACCTCCATTCTATGAGTTCACACACCTCCATTTTGACTTCACACACCTCCATTCTGTGACTTCACACACCTCCATTCTGTGACTTCACACACCTCCATTCTATGACTTCACACACCTACATTCTGTGACTTCACACACCTCCATTCTGTTACTTCACACACCTCCATTTTGACTTCACACACTTCCATTCTTTGAATTCACACACCTCCATTCTGTGACTTCACACACATTAACATTGTTTGACTTCACACAACTCTATTTTTGGACTTCACACACCTCCATTCCATGACTTCACACATCTCCATTTTATGAGTTCGCACACCTCCATTTTGACTTCACACACACCCATTCTATGACTTCACACACCTTCATTCTACTTCAGAAACATCCGTTCTATGACTTCACACACCTCCATTCTATGATTTCACAAACCTCCATTCTGTGACTTCACACACCTCCATTCTGAGTTCACACACCTCAATTCTGTGACTTCACACACCTCAATTCTGGCTTCACACACCTCCATTCTATGACTTCACACACCTTCATTCTACTTCAGAAACATCCGTTCTATGACTTCACACACCTCCATTCTATGATTTCACAAACCTCCATTCTGTGACTTCACACACCTTCATTCTGAGTTCACACACCTCAATTCTGTGACTTCACACACCTCAATTCTGGCTTCACACACCTCCATTCTATGACTTCACACACTTCCATTCTATGACTTCACACACCTCCATTCTTTGACTTCACACACCTCCATTTTGAGTTCACACACCTCCATTCTGTGACTTCACACATCTTCATTCTCTGACTTCACACACCTCCATTCTGTGACTTCACACACCTCAATTTTGACTTCACACACTTCCATTCTTTGACTTCACACACCTCCATTCTGTGACTTCACACACCAACATTTTTTGACTTCACACACCTCCCTTTTTTGGACTTCACACACCTCCATTCCATGACTTCACACACCTCCATTCTATGACTTTACAAACCTCCATTCTGTGACTTCACACACCTCCATTCTGAGTTCACACACCTCAATTCTGTGACTTCACACACCTCAATTCTGGCTTCACACACCTCCATTCTATGACTTCACACAATTCCTTTCTATGAGTTCACACAAATCCATTCTTTGACTTCACACACCTCCATTGTGATTTCACACACCTCCATTCTATGACTTCACACACCTCCATTATGACTTCACACAGCCTCATTCTATGACTTCACACACCTCCATTCTGTGCCTTCACACACCTCCATTCTATGTCTCAACACACCTTCATTCTTACTTCACAAACATCCATTCTATGATCACACACCTCCATTCTATGACTTCACACACCTCCATTCTATGACTTCACACACCTCTATTCTCTTACTTCACACACCTCAATTCTGTGACTTCACACACCTTCATTATGACTTCACACACCTCCATTCTATGACTTCACACACCTCCATTCTATGACTTCACACCTCCATTCTGTGATTTCACACACCTCCATTCTGAGTTCACACACCTCCATTCTGTGACTTCACACACCTCCAATCTGACTTCACACAGCTCCATTCTTTGACTTCTCACACCTCCATACTGTGACTTCACACACCTCCATTCTATGATTTCACACACCTCCCTTGTGACTTCACACACCTCCATTCTATGACTTCACACAACTCCATTCTGACTTCACACACCACTATTCTGTGATTTCACACACCTCCATTCCATGACTTCACACACCTCCATTCCATGACTTCACACACCTCCATAGGATGACTTCACATACCTCCATTCTATGATTTCACACACCTCCCTTGTGACTTCACACACCTCCATTCTATGACTTCACACAACTCCATTCTGACTTCACACACCTCCATTCTGTGACTTCACACACCTCCATTCCATGACTTCACACACCTCCATTCTGTGATTTCACACACCACCATTCTGTGACTTCTCACACCTTTATTGTTTGACTTCACACAATGCATTCTTTGACTTCACACACCTTAATTCCATGACTTCACACACCTCCATTCTATGAGTTCTCAGACCTCCATTCTATGAGTTCACACACCTCCATTTTGACTTCATACACCTCCATTCTATGACTTCACACACATTCATTCTTATTCAGAAACATCCATTCCATGACTTCACACACCTCCATTCTATGACTTCATACACCTCCATTCTGTGACTTCACACAACTCCATTCCATGACTTCACACACCTCCATTCTTTGACTTCACACACCTCCATTCTATGAGTTCACACACCTCCATTTGTGACTCTACACACCACATTTTCGAATTCACACACCTCCATTCTGTGATTTCACACACCTCCATTCTGTGACTTCACACACCTTTATTGTTTGACTTCACACACCTCCATTCTTTGACTTCACACACCGCCATTGCATGACTTCACACACCTCCATTCCATGAGTTCACAAACCTCCATTCTATGAGTTCACACACCTCCATTTTGACTTCACACACCTCCATTCTCTGACTTCACACACCTCCATTCTGTGACTTCACACACCTCCATTCTATGACTTCACACACCTACATTCTGTGACTTCACACACCTCCATTCTGTTACTTCACACACCTCCATTTTGACTTCACACACTTCCATTCTTTGAATTCACACACCTCCATTCTGTGACTTCACACACATTAACAGTGTTTGACTTCACACACCTCTATTTTTGGACTTCACACACCTCCATTCCATGACTTCACACATCTCCATATTATGAGTTCGCACTCCTCCATTTTGACTGCACACATCTCCATTCTATGACTTCACACACCTTCATTCTACTTCAGAAACATCCGTTCTATGACTTCACACACCTCCAATCTATGATTTCACAAACCTCCATTCTGTGACTTCACACACCTCCATTCTGAGTTCACACACCTCAATTCTGTGACTTCACACACCTCAATTCTGGCTTCACACACCTCCATTCTATGACTTCACACACTTCCATTCTATGACTTCACACACCTCCATTCTTTGACTTCACAAACCTCCATTGTGAGTTCACACACCTCCATTCTGTGACTTCACACACCTCCATTCTTTGACTTCACACACCTCCATTCTGTGACTTCACACACCTCCATTCTATGACTTCACACACCTCCATTCTATGAATTCACACATCTCCATTCTGTGACTTCACACAACTCCATTCTTTGACTTCCCACACATTAATTGTGGGACTACACACACCTCCATTCTGAGTTCACACAACTCCGTTCTGTGACTTAACACACCTTCATTCCGTGACTTCACACACCTTCATTCTATGATTTCACACACCTCCATTCTATGACTTCACACACCTCCATTCTAAGACTTCACACACCTATATTCTTTGACTTCGCACACCTCCATTCTTTGACTTCACACACCTCCGTTTGAGTTCACACACCTACATTCTGTGACTTCACACACCTCCATTTGTGACGTTACACACCACCATTTTGACTTCACACACCTCCATTCTGTGACTTCACACACCTCCATTCTGTGACTTCACACACCTCCAATTTGACTTCACACACTTCCATTCTGTTACTTCACACACCTCCATTCTGTGACTTCGCACACCTCCATTGTTTGACTTCACACACCTCCATTCTTTGACTTCACACACCTCCATTCCATGACTTCACACAACTCTACTCTATCAGTTCACACCCATCCATTCTGTGAGTTCACACACCACCATTTTGACTTCACACACCTCCATTCTATGACTTCACACACCTACATTCTTACTTCAGGAACATCCATTGTATGAATTCACCCACCTCCATTCTATGACTTCACAAACCTCCATTGTACGACTTCACACACCTCCATTCTATGACTTCACACACCTACCTTCTATGACTTCACACACCTCCATTCTTTGACATCACACACCTCCATTCTATGAGTTCACACACCTCCATTTGTGACTCTACACACCACCTTTTTGACTTCACAAACCTCCATTCTGTGATTTCACACACCTCCATTCTGGGACTTCACACACCTTATTATTTGACTTCACACACCTCCATTCTTTGACTTCACACACATCCATTCCATGAGTTCACACACCTCCATTCTATGACTTCACCCACCTCCATGCTATGACTTCACACACCTCCATTCTATGACTTCACACACCTCTATTCTCTTACTTCAGAAACATCCGTTCTATGACTTCACACACCTCCAATCTATGATTTCACACACCTCAATTCTGGCTTCACACACCTCCATTCTATGACTTCACACACTTCCATTCTATGACTTCACACACCTCCATTCCTTGACTTCACACACCTCCATTCTATGACTTCACACCTCCATTCTGTGATTTCACACACCTCCATTCTGAGTTCACACACCTCCATTCTGTGACTTCACACACCTCCAATCTGACTTCACACAGCTCCATTCTTTGACTTCTCACACCTCCATACTGTGACTTCACACACCTCCATTCTATGATTTCACACACCTCCCTTGTACTTCACACACCTCCATTCTATGACTTCACACAACTCCATTCTGACTTCACACACCACTATTCTGTGATTTCACACACCTTCCTTCCATGACTTCACACACCTCCATTCCATGACTTCACACACCTCCATAGGATGACTTCACACACCTCCATTCTATGATTTCACACACCTCCCTTGTGACTTCACACACCTCCATTCTATGACTTCACACAACTCCATTCTGACTTCACACACCTCCATTCTGTGACTTCACACACATCCATTCCATGACTTCACACACCTCCATTCTGTGATTTCACACACCACCATTCTGTGACTTCTCACACATTTATTGTTTGACTTCACACAATGCATTCTTTGACTTCACACACCTTAATTCCATGACTTCACACACCTCCATTCTATGAGTTCTCAGACCTCCATTCTATGAGTTCACACACCTCCATTTTGACTTCATACACCTCCATTCTATGACTTCACACACATTCATTCTTATTCAGAAACATCCATTCCATGACTTCACACACCTCCATTCTATGACTTCATACACCTCCATTCTGTGACTTCACACAACTCCATTCCATGACTTCACACACCTCCATTCTTTGACTTCACACACCTCCATTCTATGAGTACACACACCTCCATTTGTGACTCTACACACCACATTTTCGAATTCACACACCTCCATTCTGTGATTTCACACACCTCCATTCTGTGACTTCACACACCTTTATTGTTTGACTTCACACACCTCCATTCTTTGACTTCACACACCTCCATTGCATGACTTCTCACACCTCCATTCTATGAGTTCACAAACCTCCATTCTATGAGTTCACACACCTCCATTTTGACTTCACACACCTCCATTCTGTGACTTCACACACCTCCATTCTATGACTTCCCACACCTACATTCTGTGACTTCACACACCTCCATTCTGTTACTTCACACACCTCCATTTTCACTTCACACACTTCCATTCTTTGAATTCACACACCTCCATTCTGTGACTTCACACACATTAACAGTGTTTGACTTCACACCCCTCTATTTTTGGACTTCACACACCTCCATTCCATGATTTCACACATCTCCATATTATGAGTTCGCACTCCTCCATTTTGACTGCACACATCTCCATTCTATGACTTCACACACCTTCATTCTACTTCAGAAACATCCGTTCTATGACTTCACACACCTCCAATCTATGATTTCACAAACCTCCATTCTGTGACTTCACACACCTCCATTCTGAGTTCACACACCTCAATTCTGTGACTTCACACACCTCAATTCTGGCTTCACACACCTCCATTCTATGACTTCACACACTTCCATTCTATGACTTCACACACCTCCATTCTTTGACTTCACAAACCTCCATTGTGAGTTCACACACCTCCATTCTGTGACTTCACACACCTCCATTCTTTGACTTCACACACCTCCATTCTGTGACTTCACACACCTCCATTCTATGACTTCACACACCTCCATTCTATGAATTCACACATCTCCATTCTGTGACTTCACACAACTCCATTCTTTGACTTCCCACACATTAATTGTGGGACTACACACACCTCCATTCTGAGTTCACACAACTCCGTTCTGTGACTTAACACACCTTCATTCCGTGACTTCACACACCTTCATTCTATGATTTCACACACCTCCATTCTATGACTTCACACACCTCCATTTTAAGACTTCACACACCTATATTCTTTGACTTCGCACACCTCCATTCTTTGACTTCACACACCTCCGTTTGAGTTCACACACCTACATTCTGTGACTTCACACACCTCCATTTGTGACGTTACACACCACCATTTTGACTTCACACACCTCCATTCTGTGACTTCACACACCTCCATTCTGTGACTTCACACACCTCCAATTTGACTTCACACACTTCCATTCTGTTACTTCACACACCTCCATTCTGTGACTTCGCACACCTCCATTGTTTGACTTCACACACCTCCATTCTTTGACTTCACACACCTCCATTCCATGACTTCACACAACTCTACTCTATCAGTTCACACCCATCCATTCTGTGAGTTCACACACCACCATTTTGACTTCACACACCTCCATTCTATGACTTCACACACCTACATTCTTACTTCAGGAACATCCATTGTATGAATTCACCCACCTCCATTCTATGACTTCACAAACCTCCATTGTACGACTTCACACACCTCCATTCTATGACTTCACACACCTACCTTCTATGACTTCACACACCTCCATTCTTTGACATCACACACCTCCATTCTATGAGTTCACACACCTCCATTTGTGACTCTACACACCACCTTTTTGACTTCACAAACCTCCATTCTGTGATTTCACACACCTCCATTCTGGGACTTCACACACCTTATTATTTGACTTCACACACCTCCATTCTTTGACTTCACACACATCCATTCCATGAGTTCACACACCTCCATTCTATGACTTCACCCACCTCCATGCTATGACTTCACACACCTCCATTCTATGACTTCACACACCTCTATTCTCTTACTTCAGAAACATCCGTTCTATGACTTCACACACCTCCAATCTATGATTTCACACACCTCAATTCTGGCTTCACACACCTCCATTCTATGACTTCACACACTTCCATTCTGTGACTTCACACACCTCCATTCCTTGACTTCACACACCTCCATTCTATGACTTCACAAACCTTCATTCTACTTCAGAAACATCCGTTCTATGACTTCACACACCTCCATTCTATGATTTCACAAACCTCCATTCTGTGACTTCACACACCTCCATTCTGAGTTCACACACCTCAATTCTGTGACTTCACACACCTCAATTCTGGTTTCACACACCTCCATTCTATGACTTCACACATTTCCATTCTATGACTTCACACACCTCCATTCTTTGACTTCACAAACCTCCATTGTGACTTCACACACCTCCATTCTGTGACTTCACACACCTCCATTCTATGACTTCACACACCTCCATTCTATGAATTCACACATCTCCATTCTGTGACTTCACACAACTCCATTCTTTGACTTCCCACACATTAATTGTGGGACTACACACACCTCCATTCTGAGTTCACACTACTCCGTTCTGTGACTTAACCTCCATTCTAAGACTTCACACACCTATATTCTTTGACTTCGCACACCTCCATTCTTTGACTTCACACACCTCCGTTTGAGTTCACACACCTACATTCTGTGACTTCACACACCTCAATTCTGTGACTTCACACACCTTCATTATGACTTCACACACCTCCATTCTATGACTTCACACACCTCCATTCTATGACTTCACACCTCCATTCTGTGATTTCACACACCTCCATTCTGAGTTCACACACCTCCATTCTGTGACTTCACACACCTCCAATCTGACTTCACACAGCTCCATTCTTTGACTTCTCACACCTCCATACTGTGACTTCACACACCTCCATTCTATGATTTCACACCCATCCATTCTGTGAGTTCACACACCACCATTTTGACTTCACACACCTCCATTCTATGACTTCACACACCTACATTCTTACTTCAGGAACATCCATTGTATGAATTCACCCACCTCCATTCTATGACTTCACAAACCTCCATTGTACGACTTCACACACCTCCATTCTATGACTTCACACAGCTACCTTCTATGACTTCACACACCTCCATTCTTTGACATCACACACCTCCATTCTATGAGTTCACACACCTCCATTTGTGACTCTACACACCACCTTTTTGACTTCACAAACCTCCATTCTGTGATTTCACACACCTCCATTCTGGGACTTCACACACCTTATTATTTGACTTCACACACCTCCATTCTTTGACTTCACACACCTCCATTCCATGAGTTCACACACCTCCATTCTATGACTTCACCCACCTCCATTCTATGACTTCAAACACCTTCATTCTTACTTCAGAAACATCCATTCTATGACTTCACGCACCTCCATTCTATGACTTCACAAATCTCCGTTCTGTGACATCACACACCTCCATTCTGAGTTCACACACCTTCATTCTCTGAGTTCACACACCTCCATTCTGTGACTTAACACACCTGCAATCTATGACTTCACACACCTCCATTCTGTGACTTAACACACCTGCAATCTATGACTTCACAGACCTCCACTCTGTGACTTCACACACCTTTATTGTTTGACTTCACACACCTACATTCTGTGACTTCACACAACTCCATTGTGAGTTCACACTCCTTCATTCTGTGACTTCACACACCTCCATTCTGTGACTTCACACACCTCCATTCTGTGACTTCACACACCTACATTCTATGACTTCATACACCTCCATTCTGTGACTTCACACACCTCCATTCTGTGACTTCACACACCTCCATCTTGACTTCACACACTTCCATTCTTTGACTTCACACACCTCCATTCTGTGACTTCACACACCACCATTTTTTGACTTCACACATCCATTTTTGGACTTCACGCACCTCCATTCCATGACTTCACACATCTCCATTTTATGAGTTCACACACCTCCATTTTGACTTCACACACCTCCATTCTATGACTTCACACACCTTCATTCTACTTCAGAAACATCCATTCTATGACTTCACACACCGCTATTCTATGACTTCACACACCTCCATTCTTTGACTTCACACACCTCCATTCTATGAGTTCACACACCTCCATTTGTGACTCTACACACCACTTTTTGACTTCACACACCTCCATTCCGTGATTTCACACACCTCCATTCTATGAGTTCACACACCTTCATTTTGACTTCACACACCTCCATTCTTTGACTTCACACACCTCCATTCTATGAGTTCACACACCTCCATTCTATGAGTTCACACACCTCCATTTTGACTTCACACACCTCCATTCTTTGACTTCACACACCTCCATTCTATGAGTTCACACACCTCCATTTGTGACTCTACACACCACCTTTTTGACTTCACACACCTCCATTGTGTTACTTCACACACCTCCATTTTGACTTCACACACTTCCTTTCTTTGAATTCACCCACCTCCATTCTGTGACTTCACACACATTAACATTGTTTGACTTCACACACCTCTATTTTTGGACTTCACACATCTCCATTCCATGACTTCACACATCTCCCTTTTATGAGTTCGCACACCTCCATTTTGACTTCACACACCTCCATTCTATGACTTCACACACCTTCATTCTACTTCAGAAACATCCGTTCTATGACTTCACACACCTCCATTCTATGATTTCACAAACCTCCATTCTGTGACTTCACACACCTCCATTCTGAGTTCACACACCTCAATTCTGTGACTTCACACACCTCAATTCTGGCTTCACACACCTCCATTCTATGACTTCACACACTTCCATTCTATGACTTCACACACCTCCATTCTTTGACTTCACACACCTCCATTGTGAGTTCACACACCTCCATTCTGTGACTTCACACACCTCCATTCTTTGACTTCACACACCTCCATTCTGTGACTTCACACACCTCCATTCTATGACTTCACACACCTCCATTCTATGAATTCACACATGTCCATTCTGTGACTTCACACAACTCCATTCTATGACTTCCCACACATCCATTCTGGGACGTCACACACCTCCATTCTGAGTTACACACCTCCGTTCTGTGACTTAACACACCTTCATTCCGTGACTTCACACACCTTCATTCTATGATTTCACACACCTCCATTCTATGACTTCACACACCTCCATTCTATGATTTCACACACCTATATTCTTTGACTTCGCACACCTCCATTCTTTGACTTCACACACCTCCATTTTGACTTCACACACCTCCATTCTGTGACATCACACACATCCATTCTATGAGTTCACACACCTGCATTGTGACTTCACACACCTCCATTCTATGACTTCACACACCTCCAATCTGACTTCACAAACCTCCATTCTGACTTCACAAACATCAATTCTGTGACTTCACACACCTCCATTCTATGACTTCACACACCTCCATTGTGAGTTCACACACCTCCATTCTGACTTCACAAACATCAATTCTGTGACTTCACACACATCCATTCTACGACTTCACACACCTCCATTCTATGACTTCACAAACCTAAATTCGGACTTCACACACCTCCATTCTGACTTCACAAACATTAATTCTGTGACTTCACACACCTCCATTCTATGACTTCACACACCTCCATTGTGAGTTCACACACCTTCATTCTGTGACTTCACACACCTTTATTGTTTGATTTCACACAATGCATTCTTTGACTTCACACACGTTTATTCCATGACTTCACACACCTCCATTCTATGAGTTCTCAGACCACCATTCTATGAGTTCACACACCTCCATTTTGACTTCATACACCTCCATTCTAAGACTTCACACACATTCATTCTTATTCAGAAACATCCATTCTATGACATCACACACCTCCATTCTATGACTTCACACACCTCCATTCTGTGACTTCACACACCTCCATTCCATGACTTCACACACCTCCATTCTTTGACTTCACACACCTCCATTCTATGAGTTCACACACCTCCATTTGTGACTCTACACACCACATTTTTGACTTCACATATCTCCATTCTGTGCTTTCACACACCTCCATTCTGTGACTTTACACACCTTTATTGTTTGACTTCACACACCTCCATTCTTTGACTTCACACACCTCCATTGCATGACTACACACACCTCCATTCTATGAGTTCACAAACCTCCATTCTATGAGTTCACACACCTCCATTTTGACTTCACACACCTCCATTCTGTGACTTCACACACCTCCATTCTGTGACTTCACACACCTCCATTCTATGACTTCACACACCTACATTCTGTCACTTCACACACCTCCATTCTGTTACTTCACACACCTCCATTTTGACTTCACACACTTCCATTCTTTGAATTCACACACCTCCATTCTGTGACTTCACACACATTAACATTGTTTGACTTCACACACCTCTATTTTTGGACTTCACACACCTCCATTCCATGACTTCACACATCTCCATTTTATGAGTTCGCACACCTCCATTTTGACTTCACACACACCCATTCTATGACTTCACACACCTTCATTCTACTTCAGAAACATCCGTTCTATGACTTCACACACCTCCATTCTATGATTACACAAACCTCCATTCTGTGACTTCACACACCTCCATTCTGAGTTCACACACCTCAATTCTGTGACTTCACACACCTCAATTCTGGCTTCACACACCTCCATTCTATGACTTCACACACCTTCATTCTACTTCAGAAACATCCGTTCCATGACTTCACCCACCTCCATTCTATGATTTCACAAACCTCCATTCTGTGACTTCACACACCTCCATTCTGAGTTCACACACCTCAATTCTGTGACTTCACACACCTCAATTCTGGCTTCACACACCTCCATTCTATGACTTCACACACTTCCATTCTATGACTTCACACACCTCCATTCTTTGACTTCACACACCTCCATTGTGAGTTCACACACCTCCATTCTGTGACTTCACACATCTTCATTCTTTGACTTCACACACCTCCATTCTGTGACTTCACACACCTCCATTCTATGACTTCACACACCTCCATTCTATGAATTCACACATCTCCATTCTGTGACATCACACAACTCCATTCTATGACTTCCCACACCTCCATTCTGGGACTTCACACACCTCCATTCTGAGTTCACACACCTCCGTTCTGTGACTTAACACACCTTCATTCCGTGACTTCACACACCTTCATTCTATGATTTCGCACACCTCCGTTCTATGACTTCACACACATCCTTTCTATGATTTCACACACCTATATTCTTTGACTTCGCACACCTCCATTCTTTGACTTCACACACCTCCATTTTTAGTTCACACACCTCCATTCTTTGACTTCACACACCTCCATTCTATGAGTTCACACACCTGCATTGTGACTTCACACACCTCCATTCTATGACTTCACACACCTCCAATCTGACTTCACAAACCTCCATTCTGACTTCACAAACATCAATTCTGTGACTTCACACACCTCCATTCTTTGACTTCACACACCTCCATTTTGAGTTCACACACCTCCATTCTGTGACTTCACACACCTCCATTCTATGAGTTCACACACCTGCATTGTGACTTCACACACCTCCATTCTATGACTTCACACACCTCCAATCTGACTTCACAAACCTCCATTCTGACTTCACAAACATCAATTCTGTGACTTCACACACCTCCACTCTTTGACTTCACACACCACCATTCTTTGACTTCACACAACTCCATTGTGAGTTCACACAACTCCATTCTATGACTTCACACACCTCCACTCTGACTTCACACAGCTCCATTCCATGACTTCACACACCTCCATTCTGTGCCTTCACACACTTCCCTTCTATGACTTAACACACCTTCATTCTTAGTTCACAAACATCCATTCTATGAGTTCACACACCTCCATTCTGTGACTTCACACACCTCCAATCTATGACTTCACACACCTCCATTCTGTGACTTCACACACCTCAATTCTGTGACTTCACACACCTACATTATGACTTCACACACCTCCATTCTATGACTTCACACACCTCCATTCTATGACTTCACAAACCTCCATTCTGTGGCTTCACACACCTCCATTCTGAGTTCACACACCTCCATTCTGTGACTTCACACACCTCCAATCTGACTTCACACAGCTCCATTCTATGACTTCATACACCTCCATTCTGTGACTTCACACACCTCCATTCTATGACCTCACACCCCTCCATTGTGACTTCACACACCTCCATTCTATGAGTTCACACACCTCCATTCTGACTTCACACACCTCCCTTCTATGACTTCACACACCTCCATTCTGACATCACACACCTCCATTTTATTATTTCATACAACTCCATTCTGACTTCACACACCTCCATTCTATGACTTCACACACCTCCATTCTGTGAGTTCACTCACCTCCATTCTGAGTTCACACACCTCCATTCTGTGACTTCACACACCTCCAATCTGACTTCACACAGCTCCATTCTATGACTTCACAAATCTCCATTCTGTGACTTCACACACCTCCATTCTATGACGTCACACACCTCCATTGTGACTTCACACAGCTCCATTCCATGAGTTCACACACCTCCATTCTGACTTCACACACCTCCATTCTATGACTTCACACAACTCCATTCTGACTTCACACACCTCCATTCTGTGACTTCACACACCTCCATTCCATGACTTCGCACACCTCCATTCGATGACTTCACACACCTCCATTCTATGACTTCACAAACCTTCATTCTACTTCAGAAACATCCGTTCTATGACTTCACACACCTCCATTCTATGATTTCACAAACCTCCATTCTGTGACTTCACACACCTCCATTCTGAGTTCACACACCTCAATTCTGTGACTTCACACACCTCAATTCTGGTTTCACACACCTCCATTCTATGACTTCACACATTTCCATTCTATGACTTCACACACCTCCATTCTTTGACTTCACACACCTCCATTGTGAGTTCACACACTTCCATTCTGTGACTTCACACACCTCCATTCTTTGACTTCACACACCTCCATTCTGTGACTTCACACACCTCCATTCTATGACTTCACACACCTCCATTCTATGAATTCACACATCTCCATTCTGTGACTTCACAAACATCCATTCTATGACTTCACACACCTCCATTCTATGACTTCACACACTTCCATTCTTTGACTTCACACACCACCATTCTTTGACTTCACACAACTCCATTGTGAGTTCACACAACTCCATTCTATGACTTCACACACCTCCACTCTGACTTCACACAGCTCCATTCCATGACTTCACACACCTCCATTCTGTGCCTTCACACACCTCCCTTCTATGACTTAACACACCTTCATTCTTACTTCACAAACATCCATTCTATTACTTCACACACCTCCATTCTGTGACTTCACACACCTCCAATCTGACTTCACACAGCTCCATTCTATGACTTCATACAACTCCATTCTGTGACTTCACACACCTCCATTCTATGACCTCACACACCTCCATTGTGACTTCACACACCTCCATTCTATGAGTTCACACACCTCCATTCTGACTTCACACACCTCCATTCTTTGACTTCACACACCTCCATTCTGACATCACACACCTCCATTTTATTACTTCATACAACTCCTTTCTGACTTCACACACCTCCATTCTGTGAGTTCACTCACCTCCATTCTGAGTTCACACACCTCCATTCTGTGACTTCACACACCTCCAATCTGACTTCACACAGCTCCATTCTATGACTTCACACATCTCCATTCTGTGACTTCACACACCTAATTTCTATGACTTCACACACCTCCATTGTGACTTCACACAGCTCCATTCTATGAGTTCACACACCTCCATTCTGACTTCACACACCTCCATTCTATGACTTCACACACTTCCATTCTGACTTCACACACCTCCATTCTATGACTTCACACAACTCCATTCTGACTTCACACACCTCCATTCTGTGATTTCACACACCTTCATTCCATGACTTCACACACCTCTACTCTATCAGTTCACACACATCCATTCTATGAGTTCACACACCACCATTTTGACTTCACACACCTCCATTCTATGACTTCACACACCTACATTCTTACTTCAGGAACATCCATTGTATGAATTCACCCACCTCCATTCTATGACTTCACACACCTCCATTCTATGACTTCACACACCTCCATTCTATGAATTCACACATCTCCATTCTGTGACATCACACAACTCCATTCTATGACTTCCCACACCTCCATTCTGGGACTTCACACACCTCCATTCTGAGTTCACACACCTCCGTTCTGTGACTTAACACACCTTCATTCCGTGACTTCACACACCTTCATTCTATGATTTCGCACACCTCCGTTCTATGACTTCACACACATCCTTTCTATGATTTCACACACCTATATTCTTTGACTTCGCACACCTCCATTCTTTGACTTCACACACCTCCATTTTTAGTTCACACACCTCCATTCTTTGACTTCACACACCTCCATTCTATGAGTTCACACACCTGCATTGTGACTTCACACACCTCCATTCTATGACTTCACACACCTCCAATCTGACTTCACAAACCTCCATTCTGACTTCACAAACATCAATTCTGTGACTTCACACACCTCCATTCTTTGACTTCACACACCTCCATTTTGAGTTCACACACCTCCATTCTGTGACTTCACACACCTCCATTCTATGAGTTCACACACCTGCATTGTGACTTCACACACCTCCATTCTATGACTTCACACACCTCCAATCTGACTTCACAAACCTCCATTCTGACTTCACAAACATCAATTCTGTGACTTCACACACCTCCACTCTTTGACTTCACACACCACCATTCTTTGACTTCACACAACTCCATTGTGAGTTCACACAACTCCATTCTATGACTTCACACACCTCCACTCTGACTTCACACAGCTCCATTCCATGACTTCACACACCTCCATTCTGTGCCTTCACACACTTCCCTTCTATGACTTAACACACCTTCATTCTTAGTTCACAAACATCCATTCTATGAGTTCACACACCTCCATTCTGTGACTTCACACACCTCCAATCTATGACTTCACACACCTCCATTCTGTGACTTCACACACCTCAATTCTGTGACTTCACACACCTACATTATGACTTCACACACCTCCATTCTATGACTTCACACACCTCCATTCTATGACTTCACAAACCTCCATTCTGTGGCTTCACACACCTCCATTCTGAGTTCACACACCTCCATTCTGTGACTTCACACACCTCCAATCTGACTTCACACAGCTCCATTCTATGACTTCATACACCTCCATTCTGTGACTTCACACACCTCCATTCTATGACCTCACACCCCTCCATTGTGACTTCACACACCTCCATTCTATGAGTTCACACACCTCCATTCTGACTTCACACACCTCCCTTCTATGACTTCACACACCTCCATTCTGACATCACACACCTCCATTTTATTATTTCATACAACTCCATTCTGACTTCACACACCTCCATTCTATGACTTCACACACCTCCATTCTGTGAGTTCACTCACCTCCATTCTGAGTTCACACACCTCCATTCTGTGACTTCACACACCTCCAATCTGACTTCACACAGCTCCATTCTATGACTTCACAAATCTCCATTCTGTGACTTCACACACCTCCATTCTATGACGTCACACACCTCCATTGTGACTTCACACAGCTCCATTCCATGAGTTCACACACCTCCATTCTGACTTCACACACCTCCATTCTATGACTTCACACAACTCCATTCTGACTTCACACACCTCCATTCTGTGACTTCACACACCTCCATTCCATGACTTCGCACACCTCCATTCGATGACTTCACACACCTCCATTCTATGACTTCACAAACCTTCATTCTACTTCAGAAACATCCGTTCTATGACTTCACACACCTCCATTCTATGATTTCACAAACCTCCATTCTGTGACTTCACACACCTCCATTCTGAGTTCACACACCTCAATTCTGTGACTTCACACACCTCAATTCTGGTTTCACACACCTCCATTCTATGACTTCACACATTTCCATTCTATGACTTCACACACCTCCATTCTTTGACTTCACACACCTCCATTGTGAGTTCACACACTTCCATTCTGTGACTTCACACACCTCCATTCTTTGACTTCACACACCTCCATTCTGTGACTTCACACACCTCCATTCTATGACTTCACACACCTCCATTCTATGAATTCACACATCTCCATTCTGTGACTTCACAAACATCCATTCTATGACTTCACACACCTCCATTCTATGACTTCACACACTTCCATTCTTTGACTTCACACACCACCATTCTTTGACTTCACACAACTCCATTGTGAGTTCACACAACTCCATTCTATGACTTCACACACCTCCACTCTGACTTCACACAGCTCCATTCCATGACTTCACACACCTCCATTCTGTGCCTTCACACACCTCCCTTCTATGACTTAACACACCTTCATTCTTACTTCACAAACATCCATTCTATTACTTCACACACCTCCATTCTGTGACTTCACACACCTCCAATCTGACTTCACACAGCTCCATTCTATGACTTCATACAACTCCATTCTGTGACTTCACACACCTCCATTCTATGACCTCACACACCTCCATTGTGACTTCACACACCTCCATTCTATGAGTTCACACACCTCCATTCTGACTTCACACACCTCCATTCTTTGACTTCACACACCTCCATTCTGACATCACACACCTCCATTTTATTACTTCATACAACTCCTTTCTGACTTCACACACCTCCATTCTGTGAGTTCACTCACCTCCATTCTGAGTTCACACACCTCCATTCTGTGACTTCACACACCTCCAATCTGACTTCACACAGCTCCATTCTATGACTTCACACATCTCCATTCTGTGACTTCACACACCTAATTTCTATGACTTCACACACCTCCATTGTGACTTCACACAGCTCCATTCTATGAGTTCACACACCTCCATTCTGACTTCACACACCTCCATTCTATGACTTCACACACTTCCATTCTGACTTCACACACCTCCATTCTATGACTTCACACAACTCCATTCTGACTTCACACACCTCCATTCTGTGATTTCACACACCTTCATTCCATGACTTCACACACCTCTACTCTATCAGTTCACACACATCCATTCTATGAGTTCACACACCACCATTTTGACTTCACACACCTCCATTCTATGACTTCACACACCTACATTCTTACTTCAGGAACATCCATTGTATGAATTCACCCACCTCCATTCTATGACTTCACACACCTCCATTCTATGACTTCACACACCTCCATTCTACGACTTCACACACCATCATTCTATGAATTCACACACTTCCATTCTTTGACTTCATACACCTCCATTCTTTGACTTCACACATCTCAATTGTGAGTACACACACCTCCATTCTATGACTTCACACACCTCCATTCTATGACTTCACACACCTCCATTCTGTGACTTCACACATCTCAATTCTGTGACTTCACACACCTACATTATGACTTCACACACCTCCATTCTGTGACTTCACACACCTCCATTCTATGACTTCACACACCTCCATTCTGTGACTTCACACACCTCCAATCTGACTTCACACAGCTCCATTCTATGACTTCACACACCTCCATTCTGTGACTTCACACACCTCCATTCTATGACTTCACACACCTTGATTGTGATTTCACACACCTCCATTCTATGAGTTCACACACCTCCATTCTGTCATAACACACCTCCATTCTATGACTTCACACACCTCCATTCTGACTTCACACACCTCCATTTTATGACTTCACACAACTCCATTCTGACTTCACACACCTCCATTCTGTGACTTTACACACCTCCATTCCATGACTTCGCACACCTCCATTCGATGACTTCACACACCTCCATTCTTTGACTTCACACACCTCCATTCTATGAGTTCACCCACCTCCATTTGTGATTCTACACACCACCTTTTTGACTTCACAAACCTCCATTCTGTGACTTCACACACCTTTATTTTTTGACTTCACACACCTCCATTCTTTGACTTCGGACACCTCCATTCCATGACTTCACACACCTCCATTCTATGAGTTCACACACCTCCATTCTATGAGTTCACACACCTCCATTTTGACTTCACACACCTCCATTCTATGATTTCACACACCTTCATTCTTACTTCAGAAACATCCATTCTATGACTTCACGCACCTCCATTCTATGACTTCACAAATCTCTGTTCTGTGACTTCACACACCTCCATTCTGAGTTCACACACCTCCATTCTCTGAGTTCACACACCTCCATTCTGTGACATAACACACCTCCATTCTATGACTTCACAGACCTCCATTCTGTGACTTCACACACCTTTATTGTTTGACTTCACACACCTCCATTCTGTGACTTCACACACCTCCATTGTGAGTTCACACACCTTCATTCTCTGAGTTCACACACCTCCATTCTGTGACATAACCCACCTCCATTCCATGACTACACAGACCTCCATTCTGTGACTTCACACACCTTTATTGTTTCACTTCACACACCTCCATTCTATCACTTCACACAATTCCATTCTATGACTTCACACACCTCCATTCTTTGCCTTCACACACCTCCATTGTGAGTTCACACACCTCCATTCTGTGACTTCACACACCTCCATTCTGTGACTTCACACACCTCCATTCTGTGACTTCACACACCTCCATTCTATGATTTCTCACACCTCCATTCTATTAATTCACACACCTCCATTCTGTGACTTCAAACAACTCCATTTTATGTCTTCCCACACCTCCATTCTGTGACTTCACACACCTCCATTCTGAGTTCACAAACCTCCATTCTGTGACCTAACGCACCTTCATTCTGTCACTTCACACACCTCCATTCTATGACTTCACACACCTCCATTCTATGAGTTCACACACCTCCATTCTATGACTTCACACACCTCCAGTCTTTGACTTAACACCCCTCCATTCTGTGACTTCACACACCTCCATTCTATGACTTCACACACCTCCATTGTGACTTCCCACACCTGCAATCTGAGTTCACACAAGTCCGTTTTGACTTCACACAATTCCATTCTATGACTTCACACACCTCCATCATGTGACTTCACACACCTGAATTCTGTGACTTCACACGCATCCATTATGAATTCACACCCCTCCATTCTATGACTTCACACACCTCCATTCTATGACTTCACAAACCTAGATTCTGTGACTTCACACACCTCCATTCAGATTTCACACACCTCCATTCTGTGACTTCACACACCTCCATTCTGACTTCACACAGCTCCATAAAATGACTTCACACACCTCCATTCTGTGACTTCGCACACCTCCATTATGACTTCACGCAGCTCCATTCTGACTTCACACACCTCCATTCTATGACTTCACACAACTCCATTCTGACTTCACACACCTCCATTCTGTGACTTCACACACCTCCATTCCATGACATCGCACACCTCCATTCGATGACTTCACACACCTCCATTCTATGACTTCACAAACCTTCATTCTACTTCAGAAACATCCGTTCTATGACTTCACACACCTCCATTCTGAGTTCACACACCTCAATTCTGTGACTTCACACACCTCAATTCTGGTTTCACACACCTCCATTCTATGACTTCACACATTTCCATTCTATGACTTCACACACCTCCATTCTTTGACTTCACACACCTCCATTGTGAGTTCACACACTTCCATTCTGTGACTTCACACACCTCCATTCTTTGACTTCACACACCTCCATTCTGTGACTTCACACACCTCCAATCTATGACTTCACACACCTCCATTCTATGAATTCACACATCTCCATTCTGTGACTTCACAAACCTCCATTCTATGACTTCACACACCTCCATTCTATGACTTCACACACTTCCATTCTTTGACTTCACACACCACCATTCTTTGACTTCACACAACTCCATTGTGAGTTCACACAACTCCATTCTATGACTTCACACACCTCCATTCTGACTTCACACAGCTCCATTCCATGACTTCACACACCTCCATTCTGTGCCTTCACACACCTCCCTTCTATGAGTTAACACACCTTCATTCTTACTTCACAAACATCCATTCTATGACTTCACACACCTCCATTCTGTGACTTCACACACCTCCAATCTATGACTTCACACACCTCCATTCTGTGACTTCACACACCTCAATTCTGTGACTTCACACACCTCCATTATGACTTCACACACCTCCATTCTATGACTTCACACACCTCCATTCTATGACTTCACACACCTCCATTCTGTGACTTCACACCCCTCCATTCTGAGTTCATACACCTCCATTCTGTGACTTCACACACCTCCAATCTGACTTCACACAGCTCCATTCTATGACTTCATACAACTCCATTCTGTGACTTCACACACCTCCATTCTATGACCTCACACCCCTCCATTGTGACTTCACACACCTCCATTCTATGAGTTCACACACCTCCATTCTGACTTCACACACCTCCATTCTATGACTTCACACACCTCCATTCTGACTTCACACACCTCCATTCTATGACTTCACACAACTCCATTCTGACTTCACACACCTCCATTCTGTGACTTCACACACCTCCATTCCATGACTTCACACACCTCTACTCTATCAGTTCACATACATCCATTCTATGAGTTCACACACCACCATTTTGACTTCACACACCTCCATTCTATGACTTCACACACCTACATTCTTACTTCAGGAACATCCATTGTATGAATTCACCCACCTCCATTCTATGACTTCACACACCTCCATTCTATGACTTCACACACCTCCATTCTATGACTTCACACACCTCCATTCTATGACTTCACACACCTTCATTCTATGACTTCACACACTTCCATTCTTTGACTTCACACACCTCCATTCTTTGACTTCACACATCTCAATTGTGAGTTCACACACGTCCATTCTATGACTTCACACACCTCCATTCTATGACTTCACACACCTCCATTCTGTGACTTCACACATCTCAATTCTGTGACTTCACACACCTACATTATGACTTCACACACCTCCATTCTATGACTTCACACACCTCCATTCTATGACTTCACACACCTCCATTCTGTGACTTCACACACCTCCAATCTGACTTCACACAGCTCCATTCTATGACTTCACACACCTCCATTCTGTGACTTCACACACCTCCATTCTATGACTTCACACACCTCGATTGTGATTTCACACACCTCCATTCTATGACTTCACACACCTCCATTCTGACATAACACACCTCCATTCTATGACTTCACACACCTCCATTCTGACTTCACACACCTCCATTTTATGACTTCACACAACTCCATTCTGACTTCACACACCTCCATTCTGTGACTTTACACACCTCCATTCCATGACTTCCCACACCTCCATTCGATGACTTCACACACCTCCATTCTTTGACTTCACACACCTCCATTCTATGAGTTCACCCACCTCCATTTGTGATTCTACACACCATATTTTTGACTTCACAAACCTCCATTCTGTGACTTCGCACACCTTTATTGTTTGACTTCACACACCTCCATTCTTTGACTTCAGACACCTCCATTCCATGACTTCACACACCTCCATTCTATGAGTTCACACACCTCCATTCTATGAGTTCACACACCTCCATTTTAACTTCACACACCTCCATTCTATGATTTCACACACCTTCATTCTTACTTCAGAAACATCCATTCTATGACTTCACGCACCTCCATTCTATGACTTCACAAATCTCTGTTCTGTGACTTCACACACCTCCATTCTGAGTTCACACACCTCCATTCTCTGAGTTCACACACCTCCATTCTGTGACTTAACACACCTCCATTCTATGACTTCACAGACCTCAATTATGTGACATCACACACCTTTATTGTTTGACTTCACACACCTCCATTCTGTGACTTCACACACCTCCATTGTGAGTTCACACACCTTCATTCTCTGAGTTCACACACCTCCATTCTGTGACTTCACACACCTCCATTCTATGATTTCTCACACCTCCATTCTATTAATTCACACACCTCCATTCTGTGACTTCACACAACTCCATTTTATGTCTTCCCACACCTCCATTCTGTGACTTCACACACCTCCATTCTGAGTTCACAAACCTCCATTCTGTGACCTAACGCACCTTCATTCTGTGACTTCACACACCTCCATTCTATGACTTGACACACCTCCATTCTATGAGTTCACACACCTCCATTCTATGACTTCACACACCTCCAGTCTTTGACTTCACACCCCTCCATTCTGTGACTTCACACACCTCCATTCTATGGCTTCACACACCTCCATTGTGACTTCCCACACCTGCAATCTGAGTTCACACAAGTCCGTTCTGACTTCACACACCTCCATTCTATGACTTCACACACCTCCATTCTGTGACTTCACACACCTGAATTCTGTGACTTCACACGCATCCATTATGAATTCACACCCCTCCATTCTATGACTTCACACACCTCCATTCTATGACTTCACACACCTAGATTCTGTGACTTCACACACCTCCATTCAGAGTTCACACACCTCCATTCTGTGACTTCACACACCTCCATTCTGACTTCACACAGCTCCATAAAATGACTTCACACACCTCCATTCTGTAATTTCGCACACCTCCATTATGACTTCACACAGCTCCATTCTCTGACTTCCCACACCTCCATTCTATGATTTCACACACCTCCATTCTAGACTTCACACACCTCCATTCTGTGACTTCACACACCTCCATTCTGAGTTCAAACACCTCCGTTCTGTGACTTAACACACCTCCATTCTGTGACTTCACACACCTCCATTCTGAGTTCGCACACCTCCATTCTGTGACTTCACACACCTCCATTCTGACTTCACACAGCTCCATTCTATGACATCACACACCTCCATTCTGGGCCTTCACACACCTCCATTCTATGACTTCACACACCTCCATTCTGTGACTTCACACACCTCAATTCTGTGACTTCACACACCTCCATTATGACTTCACACACATCCATTCTATGACTTCACACACCTCCATTCTATGACTTCACACACGTCCATTCTGTGACTTCACACACCTCCATTCTCAGTTCACAGACGTCCATTCTGTGACTTCACACACCTCCAATCTGACTTCACACAGCTCCATTCTATGACTTCACACACCTCCATTCTGTGACCTCACACACCTCCATTCTCTGACTTCACACACCTCCATTGTGACTTCACATACCTCCATTCTATCAGTTCACACACCTGCATTCTGACTTCACACACCTCCATTCTGTGACTTCACTCACCTCCATTCTGACTTCACACACCTCCATTCTATGACTTCACACTACTCCATTCTGACTTCACGCACCTCCATTCTGTGACTTCACACACCTCCATTTTATGACTTTACACACCTCCATTCTGTGACTTCACACACCTCCATTCTATGACTTCACACACCTCCATTCTGTGATTTCACACACCTACATTGTGACTTCACAGACCTCCATTCTATGAGTTCACACAAATGCATTGTGAATTCACACACCTCCATTCTATGACTTCACACACCTCCATTCTGACTTCACACACCTCCATTCTGACTTCACACACCTCAATTCTGTCACTTAACACAACTCCATTCTATTATTTCACACACCTCCATTCTATGACTTCACACACCTCCATTCTATGACTTCACACACGTCCTTTCTGAGTTGACACACCTCCATTCTATGACTTCACATGCCTCCAATCTGACTTCACACACCTCCATTTTATGACTTCACACACTTCCATTCTGTGACTTCAAAAACCTCCATTCTATGACTTCACACACCTCCATTGTGACTTCACACACCATCATTCTATGAGTTCACCCACCGCCATTCTGACTTCACTCACCTCCATTCTATGACTTCACACACCTCCATTCTGACTTCACACAGCTCCATTCTATGACTTCGCACACATCTATTCTGACTTCACACACCTCCATTCTGTGACTTCACACACCTCCATTCTGATTTCACACACCTCCATTCTCTGACGTCAAACACCTCCATTCTGTGACTTCACACACCTCCATTCTATGACTTCACACACCCCCATTGTGCGACTTCACACACCTCCATTCTATGACTTCACACACCTCCATTCTGTTACTTCACACACCTCCATTCTGAGTTCACACACCTCCATTTTGTGATTTCACACACCTCCATTCTGTGACTTCACACACCTCCATTCTATGACTTCACACACCTAAATTCTATGACTTCACAAACCTCCATTCTATGACTTCACACACCTCCATTCTGTGACTTCACACACCTCCATTCTATGACTTCACACACCTCCATTCTGTGACTTCACACACCTGCATTCTGTGACCTCACACACCTCCATTCTATGACTTCGTACACCTGCATTGTGACTTCACACACCTCCATTCTATGAGTTCACACACCTCCATTCTGACTTCACACACCTCCATTCTATGACTTCACACACCTCCATTCTGACTTCACACACCTCCATTCTATGACTTCACACAACTCCATCTGACTTCACACACCTCCATTCCATGACTTCACACACCTCCATTCGATGAATTCACACACCTCCATTCTTTGTCTTCATGCACCTCCATTCTATGAGTTCACACACCTCCATTCTGTGACTTCACACACCTTTATTGTTTGACTTCACACACCTCTATTCTTTGACTTCACACACCTACATTCCATGACTTCACACACCTCCATTCTATGAGTTCACACACCTCCATTCTCTGAGTTCACACACCTCCATTTTGACTTCACACACCTCCATTCTTTGACTTCATACACCTACATTCTCACTTCAGAAACATCCGTTCTATGACTTCACGCACCTCCATTCTATGACTTCACAAACCTCCGTTCTGTGACCACACACCTCCATTCTGAGTTCCCACACCTCCATTCTGTGACTTCACCCACCTCCATCCTGACTTCCCACACCTCCATTCTGACTTCACAAACCTCAATTCTTTGACTTCACACACCTCCATTCTATGATTTCACACATTTCCATTCTATGAATTCACACACCTCCATTCTATGACTTCATACACCTCATTTCTGAGTTGACACACCTCCATTCTGTGATTTCACACACCTCCAATTTGACTGCACACACCCCCATTCTATGACTTCACACAGCCTCATTGTGACTTCACACACTCCATTCTATGAGTTCACAGACCTCCGTTCTGACTACACACACCTCCATTCTATGACTTCACACAGCTGCATTCCGACTTCAGACACCTCCATTTGTGACTTCACACACCACAATTTTGACTTCAAACACCTTCATTCTGTGACTTCACACACCTCCAGTCTATGATTTCACACACTTCCAGTCTATGAATTCACACACCTCCATTCTATGACTTCACACACCTCATTTCTGAGTTGACACACATCCATTCTGTGATTTCACACACCTCCAATTTGACTTCACACACCCCCATTCTATGACTTCACACAGCCTCATTGTGACTTCACACACTCCATTCTATGAGTTCACACACCTCCGTTCTGACTTCACACACCTCCATTCTATGACTTCACACAGCTGCCTTCCGACTTCAGACACCTCCATTTGTGACTTCACACACCACAATTTTGACTTCAAACACCTTCATTCTGTGACTTCACACACCTCCATTCTATGATTTCACACACTTCCATTCTATGAATTCACACACCTCCAGTCTATGACTTCACACACCTCATTTCTGAGTTGACACACCTCCATTCTGTGATTTCACACACCTCCAATTTGACTTCACACACCCCCATTCTATGACTTCACACAGCCTCATTGTGACTTCAGACACTCCATTCTACGCGTTCACACACCTCCATTCTGACTTCACACACCTCCATTCTATGACTTCACGCAGCTGCATTCCGACTTCAGACACCTCCATTTCTGACTTCACACACCACAATTTTGACTTCAAACACCTTCATTCTGTGACTTCACACACCTCCATTCTGTGACTTCACACACCACCATTGTTTGACTTCACACACCTATATTCTTGGACTTCACACACCTCCATTCCATGCCTTCACACATCTCCATTTTATGAGTTCACATACCCCCATTTTGACTTCACACACCTCCATTCTATGACTTCACACACCTTCATTCTACTTCAGAAACATCCATTCTATGACTTCACACACCTCCATTCTATGACTTCACACACCTCCTTTCTGAGTTGACACACCTCCATTCTATGACTTCACACACCTCCAATCTGACTTCACACACCTCCATTTTATGACTTCACATACTTCCATTCTGTGACTTCAAAAACCTCCATTCTATGACTTCACACACCTCCATTGTGACTTCACACACCATCATTCTATGAGTTCACACACCGCCATTCTGACTTCACTCACCTCCATTCTATGACTTCACACAGCTCCATTCTGACTTCACACAGCTCCATTCTATGACTTCACACACATCTATTCTGACTTCACACACCTCCATTCTGTGACTTCACACACCTCCATTCTGATTTCCCACACCTCCGTTCTCTGACGTCAAACACCTCCATTCTGTGACTTCACACACCTCCATTCTATGACTTCACACACCCCCATTGTGCGACTTCACACACCTCCATTCTATGACTTCACACACCTCCATTCTGTTACTTCACACACCTCCATTCTGAGTTCACACACCTCCACTTTGTGATTTCACACACCTCCATTCTGTGACTTCACACACCTCCATTCTATGACTTCACACACCTAAATTCTATGACTTCACAAACCTCCATTCTATGACTTCACACACCTCCATTCTGTGACTTCACACACCTCCATTCTATGACTTCACACACCTCCATTCTGTGACTTCACACACCTGCATTCTATGACCTCACACACCTCCATTCTATGACTTCGCACACCTGCATTGTGACTTCACACACCTCCATTCTATGAGTTCACACACCTCCATTCTGACTTCACACACCTCCATTCTATGACTTCACACACCTCCATTCTGACTTCACACACCTCCATTCTATGACTTCACACAACTCCATCTGACTTCACACACCTCCATTCCATGACTTCACACACCTCCATTCGATGAATTCACACACCTCCATTCTTTGTCTTCATGCACCTCCATTCTATGAGTTCACACACCTCCATTCTGTGACTTCACACACCTTTATTGTTTGACTTCACACACCTCCATTCTTTGACTTCACACACCTACATTCCATGACTTCACACACCTCCATTCTATGAGTTCACACACCTCCATTCTATGAGTTCACACACCTCCATTTTGAATTCACACACCTCCATTCTTTGACTTCATACAACTTCATTCTCACTTCAGAAACATCCATTCTATGACTTCACGCACCTCCATTCTATGACTTCACAAACCTCCGTTCTGTGACCACACACTTCCATTCTGAGTTCCCACACCTCCATTCTGTGACTTCACCGACCTCCATCCTGACTTCACACACCTCCATTCTGACTTCACAAACCTCAATTCTTTGACTTCACACACCTCCATTCTATGATTTCACACATTTCCATTCTATGAATTCACTCACCTCCATTCTATGACTTCACACACCTCATTTCTGAGTTGACACACCTCCATTCTGTGATTTCACACACCTCCAATTTGACTTCACACACCCCTATTCTATGACTTCACACAGCCTCATTGTGACTTCACACACTCCATTCTATGAGTTCACACACCTCCGTTCTGACTTCACACACCTCAATTCTATGACTTCACACAGCTGCATTCCGACTTCAGACACCTCCATTTCTGACTTCACACACCAGAATTTTGACTTCAAACACCTTCATTCTGTGACTTCACACACCTCCAGTCTATGATGTCACACACTTCCATTCTATGAATTCACACACCTCCATTCTATGACTTCACACACCTCATTTCTGAGTTGACACACCTCCATTCTGTGATTTCACACACCTCCAATTTGACTTCACACACCCCCATTCTATGACTTCACACAGCCTCATTGTGACTTCACACACTCCATTCTATGAGTTCACACACCTCCGTTCTGACTTCACACACCTCCATTCTATGACTTCACACAATTCCATTCTATGACTTCACACACCTCCATTCTTTGCCTTCACACACCTCCATTGTGAGTTCACACACCTCCATTCTGTGACTTCACACACCTACATTCTGTGACTTCACACACCTCCATTCTGTGACTTCACACACCTCCATTCTATGATTTCTCACACCTCCATTCTATTAATTCACACACCTCCATTCTGTGACTTCACACAACTCCATTTTATGTCTTCCCACACCTCCATTCTGTGACTTCACACACCTCCATTCTGAGTTCACAAACCTCCATTCTGTGACCTAACGCACCTTCATTCTGTCACTTCACACACCTCCATTCTATGACTTCACACACCTCCATTCTATGAGTTCACACACCTCCATTCTATGACTTCACACACCTCCAGTCTTTGACTTCACACCCCTCCATTCTGTGACTTCACACACCTCCATTCTATGACTTCACACACCTCCATCCTGTGACTTCACACACCTGAATTCTGTGACTTCACACGCATCCATTATGAATTCACACCCCTCCATTCTATGACTTCACACACCTCCATTCTATGACTTCACAAACCTAGATTCTGTGACTTCACACACCTCCATTCAGAGTTCACACACCTCCATTCTGTGACTTCACACACCTCCATTCTGACTTCACACAGCTCCATAAAATGACTTCACACACCTCCATTCTGTGACTTCGCACACCTCCATTATGACTTCACACACCTCCATTCTGACTTCACACACCTCCATTCTATGACTTCACACAACTCCATTCTGACTTCACACACCTCCATTCTGTGACTTCACACACCTCCATTCCATGACTTCGCACACCTCCATTCGATGACTTCACACACTTCCATTCTATGACTTCACAAACCTTCATTCTACTTCAGAAACATCCGTTCTATGACTTCACACACCTCCATTCTATGATTTCACAAACCTCCATTCTGTGACTTCACACACCTCCATTCTGAGTTCACACACCTCAATTCTGTGACTTCACACACCTCAATTCTGGTTTCACACACCTCCATTCTATGACTTCACACATTTCCATTCTATGACTTCACACACCTCCATTCTTTGACTTCACACACCTCCATTGTGAGTTCACACACTTCCATTCTGTGACTTCACACACCTCCATTCTTTGACTTCACACACCTCCATTCTGTGACTTCACACACCTCCAATCTATGACTTCACACACCTCCATTCTATGACTTCACACACCTCCATTCTATGACTTCACACACTTCCATTCTTTGACTTCACACACCACCATTCTTTGACTTCACACAACTCCATTGTGAGTTCACACAACTCCATTCTATGACTTCACACACCTCCATTCTGACTTCACACAGCTCCATTCCATGACTTCACACACCTCCATTCTGTGCCTTCACACACCTCCCTTCTATGACTTAACACACCTTCATTCTTAATTCACAAACATCCATTCTATGACTTCACACACCTCCATTCTATGACTTCACACACCTCCAATCTATGACTTCACACACCTCCATTTTGTGACTTCACACACCTCAATTCTGTGACTTCACACACCTCCATTATGACTTCACACACCTCCATTCTATGACTTCACACACCTCCATTCTATGAGTTCACACACCTCCATTTTGACTTCACACACCTCCATTCTTTGACTTCATACACCTTCATTCTCACTTCAGAAACATCCATTCTATGACTTCACGCACCTCCATTCTATGACTTCACAAACCTCCGTTCTGTGACCACACACCTCCATTCTGAGTTCCCACACCTCCATTCTGTGACTTCACCCACCTCCATCCTGACTTCACACACCTCCATTCTGACTTCACAAACCTCAATTCTTTGACTTCACACACCTCCATTCTATGATTTCACACATTTCCATTCTATGAATTCACTCACCTCCATTCTATGACTTCACACACCTCATTTCTGAGTTGACACACCTCCATTCTGTGATTTCACACACCTCCAATTTGACTTCACACACCCCCATTCTATGACTTCACACAGCCTCATTGTGACTTCACACACTCCATTCTATGAGTTCACACACCTCCGTTCTGACTTCACACACCTCCATTCTATGACTTCACACAGCTGCATTCCGACTTCAGACACCTCCATTTCTGACTTCACGCACCAGAATTTTGACTTCAAACACCTTCATTCTGTGACTTCACACACCTCCAGTCTATGATGTCACACACTTCCATTCTATGAATTCACACACCTCCATTCTATGACTTCACACACCTCATTTCTGAGTTGACACACCTCCATTCTGTGATTTCACACACCTCCAATTTGACTTCACACACCCCCATTCTATGACTTCACACAGCCTCATTGTGACTTCACACACTCCATTCTATGAGTTCACATACCTCCGTTCTGACTTCACACACCTCCATTCTATGACTTCACACAATTCCATTCTATGACTTCACACACCTCCATTCTTTGCCTTCACACACCTCCATTGTGAGTTCACACACCTCCATTCTGTGACTTCACACACCTACATTCTGTGACTTCACACACCTGCATTCTGTGCCTTCACACACCTCCATTCTATGATTTCTCACACCTCCATTCTATTAATTCACACACCTCCATTCTGTGACTTCACACAACTCCATTTTATGTCTTCCCACACCTCCATTCTGTGACTTCACACACCTCCATTCTGAGTTCACAAACCTCCATTCTGTGACCTAACGCACCTTCATTCTGTCACTTCACACACCTCCATTCTATGACTTCACATACCTCCATTCTATGAGTTCACACACCTCCATTCTATGACTTCACACACCTCCAGTCTTTGACTTCACACCCCTCCATTCTGTGACTTCACACACCTCCATTCTATGACTTCACACACCTCCATTGTGACTTCCCACACCTGCAATCTGAGTTCATACAAGTCCGTTCTGACTTCACACACCTCCATTCTATGACTTCACACACCTCCATCCTGTGACTTCACACACCTGAATTCTGTGACTTCACACGCATCCATTATGAATTCACACCCCTCCATTCTATGACTTCACACACCTCCATTCTATGACTTCACAAACCTAGATTCTGTGACTTCACACACCTCCATTCAGAGTTCACACACCTCCATTCTGTGACTTCACACACCTCCATTCTGACTTCACACAGCTCCATAAAATGACTTCACACACCTCCATTCTGTGACTTCGCACACCTCCATTATGACTTCACGCAGCTCCATTCTGACTTCACACACCTCCATTCTATGACTTCACACAACTCCATTCTGACTTCACACACCTCCATTCTGTGACTTCACACACCTCCATTCCATGACTTCGCACACCTCCATTCGATGACTTCACACACCTCCATTCTATGACTTCACAAACCTTCATTCTACTTCAGAAACATCCGTTCTATGACTTCACACACCTCCATTCTATGATTTCACAAACCTCCATTCTGTGACTTCACACACCTCCATTCTGAGTTCACACACCTCAATTCTGTGACTTCACACACCTCAATTCTGGTTTCACACACCTCCATTCTATGACTTCACACATTTCCATTCTATGACTTCACACACCTCCATTCTTTGACTTCACACACCTCCATTGTGAGTTCACACACTTCCATTCTGTGACTTCACACACCTCCATTCTTTGACTTCACACATCTCCATTCTGTGACTTCACACACCTCCAATCTATGACTTCACACACCTCCATTCTATGAATTCACACATCTCCATTCTGTGACTTCACAAACCTCCATTCTATGACTTCACACACCTCCATTCTATGACTTCACACACTTCCATTCTTTGACTTCACACACCACCATTCTTTGACTTCACACAACTCCATTGTGAGTTCACACAACTCCATTCTATGACTTCACACACCTCCATTCTGACTTCACACAACTCCATTCCATGACTTCACACACCTCCATTCTGTGCCTTCACACACCTCCCTTCTATGACTTAACACACCTTCATTCTTACTTCACAAACATCCATTCTATAACTTCACACACCTCCACTCTGTGACTTCACACACCTCCAATCTATGACTTCACACACCTCCATTCTGTGACTTCACACACCTCAATTCTGTGACTTCACACACCTACATTATGACTTCACACACCTCCATTCTATGACTTCACACAACTCCATTCTATGACTTCACACACCTCCATTCTGTGACTTCACACACCTCCATTCTGAGTTCATACACCTCCATTCTGTGACTTCACACACCTCCAATCTGACTTCACACATCTCCATTCTATGACTTCATACAACTCCATTCTGTGACTTCACACACCTCCATTCTATGACCTCACACCCCTCCATTGTGACTTCACACACCTCCATTCTATGAGTTCACACACCTCCATTCTGACTTCACACACCTCCATTCTATGACTTCACACACCTCCATTCTGACATCACACACCTCCATTTTATTACTTCATACAACTCCTTTCTGACTTCACACACCTCCATTCTATGACTTCACACACCTCCATTCTGTGAGTTCACTCACCTCCATTCTGAGTTCACACACCTCCATTCTGTGACTTCACACACCTCCAATCTGACTTCACACAGCTCCATTCTATGACTTCACACATCTCCATTCTGTGACTTCACACACCTCCATTCTATGACTTCACACACCTCCATTGTGACTTCACACAGCTCCATTCTATGAGTTCACACACCTCCATTCTGACTTCACACACCTCCATTCTATGACTTCACACACCTCCATTCTGACTTCACACACCTCCATTCTATGACTTCACACAAATCCATTCTGACTTCACACACCTCCATTCTGTGACTTCACACACCTCCATTCCATGACTTCACACACCTCTACTCTATCAGTTCACACACATCCGTTCTATGAGTTCACACACCACCATTTTGACTTCACACACCTCCATTCTATGACTTCACACACCTACATCCTTACTTCAGGAACGTCCATTGTATGAATTCACCCACCTCCATTCTATGACTTCCCACACCTCCATTCTATGACTTCACACACCTCCATTCTATGACTTCACACACCTCCATTCTATGACTTCACACACCTTCATTCTATGACTTCACACACTTCCATTCTTTGACTTCACACACCTCCATTCTTTGACTTCACACATCTCAATTGTGAGTTCACACACCTCCATTCTATGACTTCACACACCTCCATTCTGTGACTTCACACACCTCCATTCTGTGACTTCACACATCCCAATTCTGTGACTTCACACACCCACATTATGACTTCACACACCTCCATTCTATGACTTCACACACCTCCATTCTATGACTTCACACACCTCCATTCTGTGACTTCACACACCTCCAATCTGACTTCACACAGCTCCATTCTATGACTTCACACACCTCCGTTCTGTGACTTCACACACCTCCATTCTATGACTTCACACACCTAGATTGTGATTTCGCACACCTCCATTCTATGAGTTCACACACCTCCATTCTGACATACCACACCTCCATTCTATGACTTCACACACCTCCATTCTGACTTCACACACCTCCATTTTATGACTTCACACAACTCCATTCTGACTTCACACACCTCCATTCTTTGACTTCACACACCTCCATTCTATGAGTTCACCCACCTCCATTTGTGATTCTACACACCACCTTTTTGACTTCACAAACCTCCATTCTGTGACTTCACACACCTTTATTGTTTGACTTCGCACACCTCCATTCTTTGACTTCAGAAACCTCCATTCCATGACTTCACACACGTCCATTCTATGAGTTCACACACCTCCATTCTATGAGTTCACACACCTCCATTTTGACTTCACACACCTCCATTCTATGATTTCACACACCTTCATTCTTACTTCAGAAACATCCATTCTATGACTTCACGAACCTCCATTCTATGACTTCACAAATCTCTGTTCTGTGACTTCACACACCTCCATTCTGAGTTCACACACCTCCATTCTCTGAGTTCACACACCTCCATTCTGTGACTTAACACACCTCCATTCTATGACTTCACAGACCTCAATTCTGTGACTTCACACACCTTTATTGTTTGACTTCACACACCTCCATTCTGTGACTTCACACACCTCCATTCTATGACTTCACACAATTCCATTCTATGACTTCACACACCTCCATTCTTTGCCTTCACACACCTCCATTGTGAGTTCACACACCTCCATTCTGTGACTTCACACACCTACATTCTGTGACTTCACACACGTCCATTCTGTGACTTCACACACCTCCATTCTATGATTTCTCACACCTCCATTCTATTAATTCACACACCTCCATTCTGTGACTTCACACAACTCCATTTTATGTCTTCCCACACCTCCATTCTGTGACTTCACACACCTCCATTCTGAGTTCACAAACCTCCATTCTGTGACCTAACGCACCTTCATTCTGTGACTTCACACACCTCCATTCTATGACTTCACACACCTCCATTCTATGAGTTCACACACCTCCATTCTATGACTTCACACACCTCCAGTCTTTGACTTCACACCCCTCCATTCTGTGACTTCACACACCTCCTTCTATGGCTTCACACACCTCCATTGTGACTTCCCACACCTGCAATCTGAGTTCACACAAGTCCGTTCTGACTTCACACACCTCCATTCTATGACTTCACACACCTCCATTCTGTGACTTCACACACCTGAATTCTGTGACTTCACACGCATCCATTATGAATTCACACCCCTCCATTCTATGACTTCACACACCTCCATTCTATGACATCACACACCTCCATTCTGGGCCTTCACACACCTCCATTCTATGACTTCACACACCTCCATTCTGTGACTTCACACACCTCAATTCTGTGACTTCACACACCTCCATTATGACTTCACACACATCCATTCTATGACTTCACACACCTCCATTCTATGACTTCACACACGTCCATTCTGTGACTTCACACACCTCCATTCTCAGTTCACAGACGTCCATTCTGTGACTTCACACACCTCCAATCTGACTTCACACAGCTCCATTCTATGACTGCACACACCTCCAATCTGTGACCTCACACACCTCCATTCTCTGACTTCACACACCTACATTGTGACTTCACATACCTCCATTCTATGAGTTCACACACCTGCATTCTGATTTCACACACCTCCATTCTGTGACTTCACACACCTCCATTCTGACTTCACACACCTCCATTCTATGACTTCACACTACTCCATTCTGACTTCACGCACCTCCATTCTGTGACTTCACACACCTCCATTTTATGACTTTACACACCTCCATTCTGTGACTTCACACACCTCCATTCTATGACTTCACACACCTCCATTCTGTGATTTCACACACCTACATTGTGACTTCACAGACCTCCATTCTATGAGTTCACACAAATGCATTGTGAATTCACACACCTCCATTCTATGACTTCACACACCTCCATTCTGACTTCACACACCTCCATTCTGACTTCACACACCTCAATTCTGTCACTTAACACAACTCCATTCTATTATTTCACACACCTCCATTCTATGACTTCACACACCTCCATTCTATGACTTCACACACGTCCTTTCTGAGTTGACACACCTCCATTCTATGACTTCACATGCCTCCAATCTGACTTCAAACACCTCCATTTTATGACTTCACACACTTCCATTCTGTGACTTCAAAAACCTCCATTCTATGACTTCACACACCTCCATTGTGACTTCACACACCATCATTCTATGAGTTCACACACCGCCATTCTGACTTCACTCACCTCCATTCTATGACTTCACACACCTCCATTCTGACTTCACACAGCTCCATTCTATGACTTCGCACACATCTATTCTGACTTCACACACCTCCATTCTGTCACTTCACACACCTCCATTCTGATTTCACACACCTCCATTCTCTGACGTCAAACACCTCCATTCTGTGACTTCACACACCTCCATTCTATGACTTCACACACCCCCATTGTGCGACTTCACACACCTCCATTCTATGACTTCACACACCTCCATTCTGTTACTTCACACACCTCCATTCTGAGTTCACACACCTCCATTTTGTGATTTCACACACCTCCATTCTGTGACTTCACACACCTCCATTCTATGACTTCACACACCTGCATTCTATGACTTCACAAACCTCCATTCTATGACTTCACACACCTCCATTCTGTGACTTCACACACCTCCATTCTATGACTTCACACACCTCCATTCTGTGACTTCACACACCTGCATTCTATGACCTCACACACCTCCATTCTATGACCTCGCACACCTGGATTGTGACGTCACACACCTCCATTCTATGAGTTCACACACCTCCATTCTGACTTCACACACCTCCATTCTATGACTTCACACACCTCCATTCTGACTTCACACACCTCCATTCTATGACTTCACACAACTCCATCTGACTTCACACACCTCCATTCCATGACTTCACACACCTCCATTCGATGAATTCACACACCTCCATTCTTTGTCTTCATGCACCTCCATTCTATGAGTTCACACACCTCCATTCTGTGACTTCACACACCTTTATTGTTTGACTTCACACACCTCCATTCTTTGACTTCACACACCTACATTCCATGACTTCACACACCTCCATTCTATGAGTTCACACACCTCCATTCTATGAGTTCACACACCTCCATTTTGACTTCACACACCTCCATTCTATGACTTCACACACCTCCATTCTGTGACTTCACACACCTGAATTCTGTGACTTCACACGCATCCATTATGAATTCACACCCCTCCATTCTATGACTTCACACACCTCCATTCTATGACATCACACACCTCCATTCTGGGCCTTCACACACCTCCATTCTATGACTTCACACACCTCCATTCTGTGACTTCACACACCTCAATTCTGTGACTTCACACACCTCCATTATGACTTCACACACATCCATTCTATGACTTCACACACCTCCATTCTATGACTTCACACACGTCCATTCTGTGACTTCACACACCTCCATTCTCAGTTCACAGACGTCCATTCTGTGACTTCACACACCTCCAATCTGACTTCACACAGCTCCATTCTATGACTGCACACACCTCCAATCTGTGACCTCACACACCTCCATTCTCTGACTTCACACACCTACATTGTGACTTCACATACCTCCATTCTATGAGTTCACACACCTGCATTCTGACTTCACACACCTCCATTCTGTGACTTCACACACCTCCATTCTGACTTCACACACCTCCATTCTATGACTTCACACTACTCCATTCTGACTTCACGCACCTCCATTCTGTGACTTCACACACCTCCATTTTATGACTTTACACACCTCCATTCTGTGACTTCACACACCTCCATTCTATGACTTCACACACCTCCATTCTGTGATTTCACACACCTACATTGTGACTTCACAGACCTCCATTCTATGAGTTCACACAAATGCATTGTGAATTCACACACCTCCATTCTATGACTTCACACACCTCCATTCTGACTTCACACACCTCCATTCTGACTTCACACACCTCAATTCTGTCACTTAACACAACTCCATTCTATTATTTCACACACCTCCATTCTATGACTTCACACACCTCCATTCTATGACTTCACACACGTCCTTTCTGAGTTGACACACCTCCATTCTATGACTTCACATGCCTCCAATCTGACTTCAAACACCTCCATTTTATGACTTCACACACTTCCATTCTGTGACTTCAAAAACCTCCATTCTATGACTTCACACACCTCCATTGTGACTTCACACACCATCATTCTATGAGTTCACACACCGCCATTCTGACTTCACTCACCTCCATTCTATGACTTCACACACCTCCATTCTGACTTCACACAGCTCCATTCTATGACTTCGCACACATCTATTCTGACTTCACACACCTCCATTCTGTCACTTCACACACCTCCATTCTGATTTCACACACCTCCATTCTCTGACGTCAAACACCTCCATTCTGTGACTTCACACACCTCCATTCTATGACTTCACACACCCCCATTGTGCGACTTCACACACCTCCATTCTATGACTTCACACACCTCCATTCTGTTACTTCACACACCTCCATTCTGAGTTCACACACCTCCATTTTGTGATTTCACACACCTCCATTCTGTGACTTCACACACCTCCATTCTATGACTTCACACACCTGCATTCTATGACTTCACAAACCTCCATTCTATGACTTCACACACCTCCATTCTGTGACTTCACACACCTCCATTCTATGACTTCACACACCTCCATTCTGTGACTTCACACACCTGCATTCTATGACCTCACACACCTCCATTCTATGACCTCGCACACCTGGATTGTGACGTCACACACCTCCATTCTATGAGTTCACACACCTCCATTCTGACTTCACACACCTCCATTCTATGACTTCACACACCTCCATTCTGACTTCACACACCTCCATTCTATGACTTCACACAACTCCATCTGACTTCACACACCTCCATTCCATGACTTCACACACCTCCATTCGATGAATTCACACACCTCCATTCTTTGTCTTCATGCACCTCCATTCTATGAGTTCACACACCTCCATTCTGTGACTTCACACACCTTTATTGTTTGACTTCACACACCTCCATTCTTTGACTTCACACACCTACATTCCATGACTTCACACACCTCCATTCTATGAGTTCACACACCTCCATTCTATGAGTTCACACACCTCCATTTTGACTTCACACACCTCCATTCTTTGACTTCATACACCTTCATTCTCACTTCAGAAACATCCATTCTATGACTTCACGCACCTCCATTCTATGACTTCACAAACCTCCATTCTGTGACTTCACACACCTCCATTCTATGACTTCACACACCTCCATTCTGTGACTTCACACACCTGCATTCTATGACCTCACACACCTCCATTCTATGACCTCGCACACCTGGATTGTGACGTCACACACCTCCATTCTATGAGTTCACACACCTCCATTCTGACTTCACACACCTCCATTCTATGACTTCACACACCTCCATTCTGACTTCACACACCTCCATTCTATGACTTCACACAACTCCATCTGACTTCACACACCTCCATTCCATGACTTCACACACCTCCATTCGATGAATTCACACACCTCCATTCTTTGTCTTCATGCACCTCCATTCTATGAGTTCACACACCTCCATTCTGTGACTTCACACACCTTTATTGTTTGACTTCACACACCTCCATTCTTTGACTTCACACACCTACATTCCATGACTTCACACACCTCCATTCTATGAGTTCACACACCTCCATTCTATGAGTTCACACACCTCCATTTTGACTTCACACACCTCCATTCTTTGACTTCATACACCTTCATTCTCACTTCAGAAACATCCATTCTATGACTTCACGCACCTCCATTCTATGACTTCACAAACCTCCGTTCTGTGACCACACACCTCCATTCTGAGTTCCCACACCTCCATTCTGTGACTTCACCCACCTCCATCCTGACTTCACACACCTCCATTCTGACTTCACAAACCTCAATTCTTTGACTTCACACACCTCCATTCTATGATTTCACACATTTCCATTCTATGAATTCACACACCTCCATTCTATGACTTCATACACCTCATTTCTGAGTTGACACACCTCCATTCTGTGATTTCACACACCTCCAATTTGACTGCACACACCCCCATTCTATGACTTCACGCAGCCTCATTGTGACTTCACACACTCCATTCTATGAGTTCACACACCTCCGTTCTGACTACACACACCTCCATTCTATGACTTCACACAGCTGCATTCCGACTTCAGACACCTCCATTTGTGACTTCACACACCACAATTTTGACTTCAAACACCTTCATTCTGTGACTTCACACACCTCCAGTCTATGATTTCACACACTTCCAGTCTATGAATTCACACACCTCCATTCTATGACTTCACACACCTCATTTCTGAGTTGACACACATCCATTCTGTGATTTCACACACCTCCAATTTGACTTCACACACCCCCATTCTATGACTTCACACAGCCTCATTGTGACTTCACACACTCCATTCTATGAGTTCACACACCTCCGTTCTGACTTCACACACCTCCATTCTATGACTTCACACAGCTGCCTTCCGACTTCAGACACCTCCATTTGTGAATTCACACACCACAATTTTGACTTCAAACACCTTCATTCTGTGACTTCACACACCTCCATTCTATGATTTCACACACTTCCATTCTATGAATTCACACACCTCCAGTCTATGACTTCACACACCTCATTTCTGAGTTGACACACCTCCATTCTGTGATTTCACACACCTCCAATTTGACTTCACACACCCCCATTCTATGACTTCACACAGCCTCATTGTGACTTCACACACTCCATTCTACGCGTTCACACACCTCCATTCTGACTTCACACACCTCCATTCTATGACTTCACGCAGCTGCATTCCGACTTCAGACACCTCCATTTCTGACTTCACACACCACAATTTTGACTCCAAACACCTTCATTCTGTGACTTCACACACCTCCATTCTGTGACTTCACACACCACCATTGTTTGACTTCACACACCTATATTCTTGGACTTCACACACCTCCATTCCATGCCTTCACACATCTCCATTTTATGAGTTCACATACCCCCATTTTGACTTCACACACCTCCATTCTATGACTTCACACACCTTCATTCTACTTCAGAAACATCCATTCTATGACTTCACACACCTCCATTCTATGACTTCACACACCTCCTTTCTGAGTTGACACACCTCAATTCTATGACTTCACACACCTCCAATCTGACTTCACACACCTCCATTTTATGACTTCACATACTTCCATTCTGTGACTTCAAAAACCTCCATTCTATGACTTCACACACCTCCATTGTGACTTCACACACCATCATTCTATGAGTTCACACACCGCCATTCTGACTTCACTCACCTCCATTCTATGACTTCACACAGCTCCATTCTGACTTCACACAGCTCCATTCTATGACTTCACACACATCTATTCTGACTTCACACACCTCCATTCTGTGACTTCACACACCTCCATTCTGATTTCACACACCTCCATTCTCTGACGTCAAACACCTCCATTCTGTGACTTCACACACCTCCATTCTATGACTTCACACACCCCCATTGTGCGACTTCACACACCTCCATTCTATGACTTCACACACCTCCATTCTGTGACTTCACACACCTCCATTCTATGACTTCACACACCTCCATTCTGTGACTTCACACACCTGCATTCTATGACCTCACACACCTACATTCTATGACCTCGCACACCTGGATTGTGACGTCACACACCTCCATTCTATGAGTTCACACACCTCCATTCTGACTTCACACACCTCCATTCTATGACTTCACACACCTCCATTCTGACTTCACACACCTCCATTCTATGACTTCACACAACTCCATCTGACTTCACACACCTCCATTCCATGACTTCACACACCTCCATTCGATGAATTCACACACCTCCATTCTTTGTCTTCATGCACCTCCATTCTATGAGTTCACACACCTCCATTCTGTGACTTCACACACCTTTATTGTTTGACTTCACACACCTCCATTCTTTGACTTCACACACCTACATTCCATGACTTCACACACCTCCATTCTATGAGTTCACACACCTCCATTCTATGAGTTCACACACCTCCATTTTGACTTCACACACCTCCATTCTTTGACTTCATACACCTTCATTCTCACTTCAGAAACATCCATTCTATGACTTCACGCACCTCCATTCTATGACTTCACAAACCTCCATTCTGTGACTTCACACACCTCCATTCTATGACTTCACACACCTCCATTCTGTGACTTCACACACCTGCATTCTATGACCTCACACACCTCCATTCTATGACCTCGCACACCTGGATTGTGACGTCACACACCTCCATTCTATGAGTTCACACACCTCCATTCTGACTTCACACACCTCCATTCTATGACTTCACACACCTCCATTCTGACTTCACACACCTCCATTCTATGACTTCACACAACTCCATCTGACTTCACACACCTCCATTCCATGACTTCACACACCTCCATTCGATGAATTCACACACCTCCATTCTTTGTCTTCATGCACCTCCATTCTATGAGTTCACACACCTCCATTCTGTGACTTCACACACCTTTATTGTTTGACTTCACACACCTCCATTCTTTGACTTCACACACCTACATTCCATGACTTCACACACCTCCATTCTATGAGTTCACACACCTCCATTCTATGAGTTCACACACCTCCATTTTGACTTCACACACCTCCATTCTTTGACTTCATACACCTTCATTCTCACTTCAGAAACATCCATTCTATGACTTCACGCACCTCCATTCTATGACTTCACAAACCTCCGTTCTGTGACCACACACCTCCATTCTGAGTTCCCACACCTCCATTCTGTGACTTCACCCACCTCCATCCTGACTTCACACACCTCCATTCTGACTTCACAAACCTCAATTCTTTGACTTCACACACCTCCATTCTATGATTTCACACATTTCCATTCTATGAATTCACACACCTCCATTCTATGACTTCATACACCTCATTTCTGAGTTGACACACCTCCATTCTGTGATTTCACACACCTCCAATTTGACTGCACACACCCCCATTCTATGACTTCACGCAGCCTCATTGTGACTTCACACACTCCATTCTATGAGTTCACACACCTCCGTTCTGACTACACACACCTCCATTCTATGACTTCACACAGCTGCATTCCGACTTCAGACACCTCCATTTGTGACTTCACACACCACAAATTTGACTTCAAACACCTTCATTCTGTGACTTCACACACCTCCAGTCTATGATTTCACACACTTCCAGTCTATGAATTCACACACCTCCATTCTATGACTTCACACACCTCATTTCTGAGTTGACACACATCCATTCTGTGATTTCACACACCTCCAATTTGACTTCACACACCCCCATTCTATGACTTCACACAGCCTCATTGTGACTTCACACACTCCATTCTATGAGTTCACACACCTCCGTTCTGACTTCACACACCTCCATTCTATGACTTCACACAGCTGCCTTCCGACTTCAGACACCTCCATTTGTGAATTCACACACCACAATTTTGACTTCAAACACCTTCATTCTGTGACTTCACACACCTCCATTCTATGATTTCACACACTTCCATTCTATGAATTCACACACCTCCAGTCTATGACTTCACACACCTCATTTCTGAGTTGACACACCTCCATTCTGTGATTTCACACACCTCCAATTTGACTTCACACACCCCCATTCTATGACTTCACACAGCCTCATTGTGACTTCACACACTCCATTCTACGCGTTCACACACCTCCATTCTGACTTCACACACCTCCATTCTATGACTTCACGCAGCTGCATTCCGACTTCAGACACCTCCATTTCTGACTTCACACACCACAATTTTGACTCCAAACACCTTCATTCTGTGACTTCACACACCTCCATTCTGTGACTTCACACACCACCATTGTTTGACTTCACACACCTATATTCTTGGACTTCACACACCTCCATTCCATGCCTTCACACATCTCCATTTTATGAGTTCACATACCCCCATTTTGACTTCACACACCTCCATTCTATGACTTCACACACCTTCATTCTACTTCAGAAACATCCATTCTATGACTTCACACACCTCCATTCTATGACTTCACACACCTCCTTTCTGAGTTGACACACCTCAATTCTATGACTTCACACACCTCCAATCTGACTTCACACACCTCCATTTTATGACTTCACATACTTCCATTCTGTGACTTCAAAAACCTCCATTCTATGACTTCACACACCTCCATTGTGACTTCACACACCATCATTCTATGAGTTCACACACCGCCATTCTGACTTCACTCACCTCCATTCTATGACTTCACACAGCTCCATTCTGACTTCACACAGCTCCATTCTATGACTTCACACACATCTATTCTGACTTCACACACCTCCATTGTGTGACTTCACACACCTCCATTCTGATTTCACACACCTCCATTCTCTGACGTCAAACACCTCCATTCTGTGACTTCACACACCTCCATTCTATGACTTCACACACCCCCATTGTGCGACTTCACACACCTCCATTCTATGACTTCACACACCTCCATTCTGTTACTTCACACACCTCCATTCTGAGTTCACACACCTCCACTTTTTGATTTCACACACCTCCATTCTGTGACTTCACACACCTCCATTCTATGACTTCACACACCTAAATTCTATGACTTCACAAACCTCCATTCTATGACTTCACACACCTCCATTCTGTGACTTCACACACCTCCATTCTATGACTTCACACACCTCCATTCTGTGACTTCACACACCTGCATTCTATGACCTCACACACCTCCATTCTATGACCTCGCACACCTGGATTGTGACGTCACACACCTCCATTCTATGAGTTCACACACCTCCATTCTGACTTCACACACCTCCATTCTATGACTTCACACACCTCCATTCTGACTTCACACACCTCCATTCTATGACTTCACACAACTCCATCTGACTTCACACACCTCCATTCCATGACTTCACACACCTCCATTCGATGAATTCACACACCTCCATTCTTTGTCTTCATGCACCTCCATTCTATGAGTTCACACACCTCCATTCTGTGACTTCACACACCTTTATTGTTTGACTTCACACACCTCCATTCTTTGACTTCACACACCTACATTCCATGACTTCACACACCTCCATTCTATGAGTTCACACACCTCCATTCTATGAGTTCACACACCTCCATTTTGACTTCACACACCTCCATTCTTTGACTTCATACACCTTCATTCTCACTTCAGAAACATCCATTCTATGACTTCACGCACCTCCATTCTATGACTTCACAAACCTCCATTCTGTGACTTCACACACCTCCATTCTATGACTTCACACACCTCCATTCTGTGACTTCACACACCTGCATTCTATGACCTCACACACCTCCATTCTATGACCTCGCACACCTGGATTGTGACGTCACACACCTCCATTCTATGAGTTCACACACCTCCATTCTGACTTCACACACCTCCATTCTATGACTTCACACACCTCCATTCTGACTTCACACACCTCCATTCTATGACTTCACACAACTCCATCTGACTTCACACACCTCCATTCCATGACTTCACACACCTCCATTCGATGAATTCACACACCTCCATTCTTTGTCTTCATGCACCTCCATTCTATGAGTTCACACACCTCCATTCTGTGACTTCACACACCTTTATTGTTTGACTTCACACACCTCCATTCTTTGACTTCACACACCTACATTCCATGACTTCACACACCTCCATTCTATGAGTTCACACACCTCCATTCTATGAGTTCACACACCTCCATTTTGACTTCACACACCTCCATTCTTTGACTTCATACACCTTCATTCTCACTTCAGAAACATCCATTCTATGACTTCACGCACCTCCATTCTATGACTTCACAAACCTCCGTTCTGTGACCACACACCTCCATTCTGAGTTCCCACACCTCCATTCTGTGACTTCACCCACCTCCATCCTGACTTCACACACCTCCATTCTGACTTCACAAACCTCAATTCTTTGACTTCACACACCTCCATTCTATGATTTCACACATTTCCATTCTATGAATTCACACACCTCCATTCTATGACTTCATACACCTCATTTCTGAGTTGACACACCTCCATTCTGTGATTTCACACACCTCCAATTTGACTGCACACACCCCCATTCTATGACTTCACGCAGCCTCATTGTGACTTCACACACTCCATTCTATGAGTTCACACACCTCCGTTCTGACTACACACACCTCCATTCTATGACTTCACACAGCTGCATTCCGACTTCAGACACCTCCATTTGTGACTTCACACACCACAATTTTGACTTCAAACACCTTCATTCTGTGACTTCACACACCTCCAGTCTATGATTTCACACACTTCCAGTCTATGAATTCACACACCTCCATTCTATGACTTCACACACCTCATTTCTGAGTTGACACACATCCATTCTGTGATTTCACACACCTCCAATTTGACTTCACACACCCCCATTCTATGACTTCACACAGCCTCATTGTGACTTCACACACTCCATTCTATGAGTTCACACACCTCCGTTCTGACTTCACACACCTCCATTCTATGACTTCACACAGCTGCCTTCCGACTTCAGACACCTCCATTTGTGAATTCACACACCACAATTTTGACTTCAAACACCTTCATTCTGTGACTTCACACACCTCCATTCTATGATTTCACACACTTCCATTCTATGAATTCACACACCTCCAGTCTATGACTTCACACACCTCATTTCTGAGTTGACACACCTCCATTCTGTGATTTCACACACCTCCAATTTGACTTCACACACCCCCATTCTATGACTTCACACAGCCTCATTGTGACTTCACACACTCCATTCTACGCGTTCACACACCTCCATTCTGACTTCACACACCTCCATTCTATGACTTCACGCAGCTGCATTCCGACTTCAGACACCTCCATTTCTGACTTCACACACCACAATTTTGACTCCAAACACCTTCATTCTGTGACTTCACACACCTCCATTCTGTGACTTCACACACCACCATTGTTTGACTTCACACACCTATATTCTTGGACTTCACACACCTCCATTCCATGCCTTCACACATCTCCATTTTATGAGTTCACATACCCCCATTTTGACTTCACACACCTCCATTCTATGACTTCACACACCTTCATTCTACTTCAGAAACATCCATTCTATGACTTCACACACCTCCATTCTATGACTTCACACACCTCCTTTCTGAGTTGACACACCTCAATTCTATGACTTCACACACCTCCAATCTGACTTCACACACCTCCATTTTATGACTTCACATACTTCCATTCTGTGACTTCAAAAACCTCCATTCTATGACTTCACACACCTCCATTGTGACTTCACACACCATCATTCTATGAGTTCACACACCGCCATTCTGACTTCACTCACCTCCATTCTATGACTTCACACAGCTCCATTCTGACTTCACACAGCTCCATTCTATGACTTCACACACATCTATTCTGACTTCACACACCTCCATTGTGTGACTTCACACACCTCCATTCTGATTTCACACACCTCCATTCTCTGACGTCAAACACCTCCATTCTGTGACTTCACACACCTCCATTCTATGACTTCACACACCCCCATTGTGCGACTTCACACACCTCCATTCTATGACTTCACACACCTCCATTCTGTTACTTCACACACCTCCATTCTGAGTTCACACACCTCCACTTTTTGATTTCACACACCTCCATTCTGTGACTTCACACACCTCCATTCTATGACTTCACACACCTAAATTCTATGACTTCACAAACCTCCATTCTATGACTTCACACACCTCCATTCTGTGACTTCACACACCTCCATTCTATGACTTCACACACCTCCATTCTGTGACTTCACACACCTAGATTCTGTGACTTCACACACCTCCATTCTATGACTTCACACACCTCCATTCTATGGCTTCACACACCTCCATTGTGACTTCCCACACCTGCAATCTGAGTTCACACAAGTCCGTTCTGACTTCACACACCTCCATTCTATGACTTCACACACCTCCATTCTGTGACTTCACACACCTGAATTCTGTGACTTCACACGCATCCATTATGAATTCACACCCCTCCATTCTATGACTTCACACACCTCCATTCTATGACTTCACACACCTAGATTCTGTGACTTCACACACCTCCATTCAGAGTTCACACACCTCCATTCTGTGACTTCACACACCTCCATTCTGACTTCACACAGCTCCATAAAATGACTTCACACACCTCCATTCTGTGATTTCGCACACCTCCCTTATGACTTCACACAGCTCCATTCTCTGACTTCCCACACCTCCATTCTATGATTTCACACACCTCCATTCTAGACTTCACACACCTCCATTCTGTGACTTCACACACCTCCATTCTGAGTTCAAACACCTCCGTTCTGTGACTTAACACACCTCCATTCTGTGACTTCACACACCTCCATTCTGAGTTCGCACACCTCCATTCTGTGACTTCACACACCTCCATTCTGACTTCACACAGCTCCATTCTATGACATCACACACCTCCATTCTGGGCCTTCACACACCTCCATTCTATGACTTCACACACCTCCATTCTGTGACTTCACACACCTCAATTCTGTGACTTCACACACCTCCATTATGACTTCACACACATCCATTCTATGACTTCACACACCTCCATTCTATGACTTCACACACGTCCATTCTGTGACTTCACACACCTCCATTCTCAGTTCACAGACGTCCATTCTGTGACTTCACACACCTCCAATCTGACTTCACACAGCTCCATTCTATGACTTCACACACCTCCAATCTGTGACCTCACACACCTCCATTCTCTGACTTCACACACCTCCATTGTGACTTCACATACCTCCATTCTATCAGTTCACACACCTGCATTCTGACTTCACACACCTCCATTCTGTGACTTCACACACCTCCATTCTGACTTCACACACCTCCATTCTATGACTTCACACTACTCCATTCTGACTTCACGCACCTCCATTCTGTGACTTCACACACCTCCATTTTATGACTTTACACACCTCCATTCTGTGACTTCACACACCTCCATTCTATGACTTCACACACCTCCATTCTGTGATTTCACACACCTACATTGTGACTTCACAGACTTCCATTCTATGAGTTCACACAAATGCATTGTGAATTCACACACCTCCATTCTATGACTTCACACACCTCCATTCTGACTTCACACACCTCCATTCTGACTTCACACACCTCAATTCTGTCACTTAACACAACTCCATTCTATTACTTCACACACCTCCATTCTATGACTTCACACACCTCCATTCTATGACTTCACACACGTCCTTTCTGAGTTGACACACCTCCATTCTATGACTTCACATGCCTCCAATCTGACTTCAAACACCTCCATTTTATGACTTCACACACTTCCATTCTGTGACTTCAAAAACCTCCATTCTATGACTTCACACACCTCCATTGTGACTTCACACACCATCATTCTATGAGTTCACACACCGCCATTCTGACTTCACTCACCTCCATTCTATGACTTCACACACCTCCATTCTGACTTCACACAGCTCCATTCTATGACTTCGCACACATCTATTCTGACTTCACACACCTCCATTCTGTGACTTCACACACCTCCATTCTGATTTCACACACCTCCATTCTCTGACGTCAAACACCTCCATTCTGTGACTTCACACACCTCCATTCTATGACTTCACACACCCCCATTGTGCGACTTCACACACCTCCATTCTATGACTTCACACACCTCCATTCTGTTACTTCACACACCTCCATTCTGAGTTCACACACCTCCATTTTGTGATTTCACACACCTCCATTCTGTGACTTCACACACCTCCATTCTATGACTTCACACACCTAAATTCTATGACTTCACAAACCTCCATTCTATGACTTCACACACCTCCATTCTGTGACTTCACACACCTCCATTCTATGACTTCACACACCTCCATTCTGTGACTTCACACACCTGCATTCTGTGACCTCACACACCTCCATTCTATGACTTCGTACACCTGCATTGTGACTTCACACACCTCCATTCTATGAGTTCACACACCTCCATTCTGACTTCACACACCTCCATTCTATGACTTCACACACCTCCATTCTGACTTCACACACCTCCATTCTATGACTTCACACAACTCCATCTGACTTCACACACCTCCATTCCATGACTTCACACACCTCCATTCGATGAATTCACACACCTCCATTCTTTGTCTTCATGCACCTCCATTCTATGAGTTCACACACCTCCATTCTGTGACTTCACACACCTTTATTGTTTGACTTCACACACCTCTATTCTTTGACTTCACACACCTACATTCCATGACTTCACACACCTCCATTCTATGAGTTCACACACCTCCATTCTCTGAGTTCACACACCTCCATTTTGACTTCACACACCTCCATTCTTTGACTTCATACACCTACATTCTCACTTCAGAAACATCCGTTCTATGACTTCACGCACCTCCATTCTATGACTTCACAAACCTCCGTTCTGTGACCACACACCTCCATTCTGAGTTCCCACACCTCCATTCTGTGACTTCACCCACCTCCATCCTGACTTCCCACACCTCCATTCTGACTTCACAAACCTCAATTCTTTGACTTCACACACCTCCATTCTATGATTTCACACATTTCCATTCTATGAATTCACACACCTCCATTCTATGACTTCATACACCTCATTTCTGAGTTGACACACCTCCATTCTGTGATTTCACACACCTCCAATTTGACTGCACACACCCCCATTCTATGACTTCACACAGCCTCATTGTGACTTCACACACTCCATTCTATGAGTTCACAGACCTCCGTTCTGACTACACACACCTCCATTCTATGACTTCACACAGCTGCATTCCGACTTCAGACACCTCCATTTGTGACTTCACACACCACAATTTTGACTTCAAACACCTTCATTCTGTGACTTCACACACCTCCAGTCTATGATTTCACACACTTCCAGTCTATGAATTCACACACCTCCATTCTATGACTTCACACACCTCATTTCTGAGTTGAAACACATCCATTCTGTGATTTCACACACCTCCAATTTGACTTCACACACCCCCATTCTATGACTTCACACAGCCTCATTGTGACTTCACATACTCCATTCTATGAGTTCACACACCTCCGTTCTGACTTCACACACCTCCATTCTATGACTTCACACAGCTGCCTTCCGACTTCAGACACCTCCATTTGTGACTTCACACACCACAATTTTGACTTCAAACACCTTCATTCTGTGACTTCACACACCTCCATTCTATGATTTCACACACTTCCATTCTATGAATTCACACACCTCCAGTCTATGACTTCACACACCTCATTTCTGAGTTGACACACCTCCATTCTGTGATTTCACACACCTCCAATTTGACTTCACACACCCCCATTCTATGACTTCACACAGCCTCATTGTGACTTCACACACTCCATTCTACGCGTTCACACACCTCCATTCTGACTTCACACACCTCCATTCTATGACTTCACGCAGCTGCATTCCGACTTCAGACACCTCCATTTCTGACTTCACACACCACAATTTTGACTCCAAACACCTTCATTCTGTGACTTCACACACCTCCATTCTGTGACTTCACACACCACCATTGTTTGACTTCACACACCTATATTCTTGGACTTCACACACCTCCATTCCATGCCTTCACACATCTCCATTTTATGAGTTCACATACCCCCATTTTGACTTCACACACCTCCATTCTATGACTTCACACACCTTCATTCTACTTCAGAAACATCCATTCTATGACTTCACACACCTCCATTCTATGACTTCACACACCTCCTTTCTGAGTTGACACACCTCAATTCTATGACTTCACACACCTCCAATCTGACTTCACACACCTCCATTTTATGACTTCACATACTTCCATTCTGTGACTTCAAAAACCTCCATTCTATGACTTCACACACCTCCATTGTGACTTCACACACCATCATTCTATGAGTTCACACACCGCCATTCTGACTTCACTCACCTCCATTCTATGACTTCACACAGCTCCATTCTGACTTCACACAGCTCCATTCTATGACTTCACACACATCTATTCTGACTTCACACACCTCCATTCTGTGACTTCACACACCTCCATTCTGATTTCCCACACCTCCATTCTCTGACGTCAAACACCTCCATTCTGTGACTTCACACACCTCCATTCTATGACTTCACACACCCCCATTGTGCGACTTCACACACCTCCATTCTATGACTTCACACACCTCCATTCTGTTACTTCACACACCTCCATTCTGAGTTCACACACCTCCACTTTGTGATTTCACACACCTCCATTCTGTGACTTCACACACCTCCATTCTATGACTTCACACACCTAAATTCTATGACTTCACAAACCTCCATTCTATGACTTCACACACCTCCATTCTGTGACTTCACACACCTCCATTCTATGACTTCACACACCTCCATTCTGTGACTTCACACACCTGCATTCTATGACCTCACACACCTCCATTCTATGACTTCGCACACCTGCATTGTGACTTCACACACCTCCATTCTATGAGTTCACACACCTCCATTCTGACTTCACACACCTCCATTCTATGACTTCACACACCTCCATTCTGACTTCACACACCTCCATTCTATGACTTCACACAACTCCATCTGACTTCACACACCTCCATTCCATGACTTCACACACCTCCATTCGATGAATTCACACACCTCCATTCTTTGTCTTCATGCACCTCCATTCTATGAGTTCACACACCTCCATTTTGAATTCACACACCTCCATTCTTTGACTTCATACAACTTCATTCTCACTTCAGAAACATCCATTCTATGACTTCACGCACCTCCATTCTATGACTTCACAAACCTCCGTTCTGTGACCACACACCTCCATTCTGAGTTCCCACACCTCCATTCTGTGACTTCACCCACCTCCATCCTGACTTCACACACCTCCATTCTGACTTCACAAACCTCAATTCTTTGACTTCACACACCTCCATTCTATGATTTCACACATTTCCATTCTATGAATTCACTCACCTCCATTCTATGACTTCACACACCTCATTTCTGAGTTGACACACCTCCATTCTGTGATTTCACACACCTCCAATTTGACTTCACACACCCCCATTCTATGACTTCACACAGCCTCATTGTGACTTCACACACTCCATTCTATGAGTTCACACACCTCCGTTCTGACTTCACACACCTCAATTCTATGACTTCACAGAGCTGCATTCCGACTTCAGACACCTCCATTTCTGACTTCACACACCAGAATTTTGACTTCAAACACCTTCATTCTGTGACTTCACACACCTCCAGTCTATGATGTCACACACTTCCATTCTATGAATTCACACACCTCCATTCTATGACTTCACACACCTCATTTCTGAGTTGACACTCCTCCATTCTGTGATTTCACACACCTCCAATTTGACTTCACACACCCCCATTCTATGACTTCACACAGCCTCATTGTGACTTCACACACTCCATTCTATGAGTTCACACACCTCCGTTCTGACTTCACACACCTCCATTCTATGACTTCACACAATTCCATTCTATGACTTCACACACCTCCATTCTTTGCCTTCACACACCTCCATTGTGAGTTCACACACCTCCATTCTGTGACTTCACACACCTACATTCTGTGACTTCACACACCTCCATTCTGTGACTTCACACACCTCCATTCTATGATTTCTCACACCTCCATTCTATTAATTCACACACCTCCATTCTGTGACTTCACACAACTCCATTTTATGTCTTCCCACACCTCCATTCTGTGACTTCACACACCTCCATTCTGAGTTCACAAACCTCCATTCTGTGACCTAACGCACCTTCATTCTGTCACTTCACACACCTCCATTCTATGACTTCACACACCTCCATTCTATGAGTTCACACACCTCCATTCTATGACTTCACACACCTCCAGTCTTTGACTTCACACCCCTCCATTCTGTGACTTCACACACCTCCATTCTATGACTTCACACACCTCCATCCTGTGACTTCACACACCTGAATTCTGTGACTTCACACGCATCCATTATGAATTCACACCCCTCCATTCTATGACTTCACACACCTCCATTCTATGACTTCACAAACCTAGATTCTGTGACTACACACACCTCCATTCAGAGTTCACACACCTCCATTCTGTGACTTCACACACCTCCATTCTGACTTCACACAGCTCCATAGAATGACTTCACACACCTCCATTCTGTGACTTCGCACACCTCCATTATGACTTCACACACCTCCATTCTGACTTCACACACCTCCATTCTATGACTTCACACAACTCCATTCTGACTTCACACACCTCCATTCTGTGACTTCACACACCTCCATTCCATGACTTCGCACACCTCCATTCGATGACTTCACACACTTCCATTCTATGACTTCACAAACCTTCATTCTACTTCAGAAACATCCGTTCTATGACTTCACACACCTCCATTCTATGATTTCACAAACCTCCATTCTGTGACTTCACACACCTCCATTCTGAGTTCACACACCTCAATTCTGTGACTTCACACACCTCAATTCTGGTTTCACACACCTCCATTCTATGACTTCACACATTTCCATTCTATGACTTCACACACCTCCATTCTTTGACTTCACTCACCTCCATTGTGAGTTCACACACTTCCATTCTGTGACTTCACACACCTCCATTCTTTGACTTCACACACCTCCATTCTGTGACTTCACACACCTCCAATCTATGACTTCACACACCTCCATTCTATGACTTCACACACCTCCATTCTATGACTTCACACACTTCCATTCTTTGACTTCACACACCACCATTCTTTGACTTCACACAACTCCATTGTGAGTTCACACAACTCCATTCTATGACTTCACACACCTCCATTCTGACTTCACACAGCTCCATTCCATGACTTCACACACCTCCATTCTGTGCCTTCACACACCTCCCTTCTATGACTTAACACACCTTCATTCTTAATTCACAAACATCCATTCTATGACTTCACACACCTCCATTCTATGACTTCACACACCTCCAATCTATGACTTCACACACCTCCATTTTGTGACTTCACACACCTCAATTCTGTGACTTCACACACCTACATTATGACTTCACACACCTCCATTCTATGACTTCACACACCTCCATTCTATGAGTTCACACACCTCCATTTTGACTTCACACACCTCCATTCTTTGACTTCATACACCTTCATTCTCACTTCAGAAACATCCATTCTATGACTTCACGCACCTCCATTCTATGACTTCACAAACCTCCGTTCTGTGACCACACACCTCCATTCTGAGTTCCCACACCTCCATTCTGTGACTTCACCCACCTCCATCCTGACTTCACACACCTCCATTCTGACTTCACAAACCTCAATTCTTTGACTTCACACACCTCCATTCTATGATTTCACACATTTCCATTCTATGAATTCACTCACCTCCATTCTATGACTTCACACACCTCATTTCTGAGTTGACACACCTCCATTCTGTGATTTCACACACCTCCAATTTGACTTCACACACCCCCATTCTATGACTTCACACAGCCTCATTGTGACTTCACACACTCCATTCTATGAGTTCACACACCTCCGTTCTGACTTCACACACCTCCATTCTATGACTTCACACAGCTGCATTCCGACTTCAGACACCTCCATTTCTGACTTCACGCACCAGAATTTTGACTTCAAACACCTTCATTCTGTGACTTCACACACCTCCAGTCTATGATGTCACACACTTCCATTCTATGAATTCACACACCTCCATTCTATGACTTCACACACCTCATTTCTGAGTTGACACACCTCCATTCTGTGATTTCACACACCTCCAATTTGACTTCACACACCCCCATTCTATGACTTCACACAGCCTCATTGTGACTTCACACACTCCATTCTATGAGTTCACATACCTCCGTTCTGACTTCACACACCTCCATTCTATGACTTCACACAATTCCATTCTATGACTTCACACACCTCCATTCTTTGCCTTCACACACCTCCATTGTGAGTTCACACACCTCCATTCTGTGACTTCACACACCTACATTCTGTGACTTCACACACCTCCATTCTGTGCCTTCACACACCTCCATTCTATGATTTCTCACACCTCCATTCTATTAATTCACACACCTCCATTCTGTGACTTCACACAACTCCATTTTATGTCTTCCCACACCTCCATTCTGTGACTTCACACACCTCCATTCTGAGTTCACAAACCTCCATTCTGTGACCTAACGCACCTTCATTCTGTCACTTCACACACCTCCATTCTATGACTTCACATACCTCCATTCTATGAGTTCACACACCTCCATTCTATGACTTCACACACCTCCAGTCTTTGACTTCACACCCCTCCATTCTGTGACTTCACACACCTCCATTCTATGACTTCACACACCTCCATTGTGACTTCCCACACCTGCAATCTGAGTTCACACAAGTCCGTTCTGACTTCACACACCTCCATTCTATGACTTCACACACCTCCATCCTGTGACTTCACACACCTGAATTCTGTGACTTCACACGCATCCATTATGAATTCACACCCCTCCATTCTATGACTTCACACACCTCCATTCTATGACTTCACAAACCTAGATTCTGTGACTTCACACACCTCCATTCAGAGTTCACACACCTCCATTCTGTGACTTCACACACCTCCATTCTGACTTCACACAGCTCCATAAAATGACTTCACACACCTCCATTCTGTGACTTCGCACACCTCCATTATGACTTCACGCAGCTCCATTCTGACTTCACACACCTCCATTCTATGACTTCACACAACTCCATTCTGACTTCACACACCTCCATTCTGTGACTTCACACACCTCCATTCTATGACTTCGCACACCTCCATTCGATGACTTCACACACCTCCATTCTATGACTTCACAAACCTTCATTCTACTTCAGAAATATCCGTTCTATGACTTCACACACCTCCATTCTATGATTTCACAAACCTCCATTCTGTGACTTCACACACCTCCATTCTGAGTTCACACACCTCAATTCTGTGACTTCACACACCTCAATTCTGGTTTCACACACCTCCATTCTATGACTTCACACATTTCCATTCTATGACTTCACACACCTCCATTCTTTGACTTCACACACCTCCATTGTGAGTTCACACACTTCCATTCTGTGACTTCACACACCTCCATTCTTTGACTTCACACATCTCCATTCTGTGACTTCACACACCTCCAATCTATGACTTCACACACCTCCATTCTATGAATTCACACATCTCCATTCTGTGACTTCACAAACCTCCATTCTATGACTTCACACACCTCCATTCTATGACTTCACACACTTCCATTCTTTGACTTCACACACCACCATTCTTTGACTTCACACAACTCCATTGTGAGTTCACACAACTCCATTCTATGACTTCACACACCTCCATTCTGACTTCACACAACTCCATTCCATGACTTCACACACCTCCATTCTGTGCCTTCACACACCTCCCTTCTATGACTTAACACACCTTCATTCTTACTTCACAAACATCCATTCTATAACTTCACACACCTCCACTCTGTGACTTCACACACCTCCAATCTATGACTTCACACACCTCCATTCTGTGACTTCACACACCTCAATTCTGTGACTTCACACACCTACATTATGACTTCACACACCTCCATTCTATGACTTCACACAACTCCATTCTATGACTTCACACACCTCCATTCTGTGACTTCACACACCTCCATTCTGAGTTCATACACCTCCATTCTGTGACTTCACACACCTCCAATCTGACTTCACACATCTCCATTCTATGACTTCATACAACTCCATTCTGTGACTTCACACACCTCCATTCTATGACCTCACACCCCTCCATTGTGACTTCACACACCTCCATTCTATGAGTTCACACACCTCCATTCTGACGTCACACACCTCCATTCTATGACTTCACACACCTCCATTCTGACATCACACACCTCCATTTTATTACTTCATACAACTCCTTTCTGACTTCACACACCTCCATTCTATGACTTCACACACCTCCATTCTGTGAGTTCACTCACCTCCATTCTGAGTTCACACACCTCCATTCTGTGACTTCACACACCTCCAATCTGACTTCACACAGCTCCATTCTATGACTTCACACATCTCCATTCTGTGACTTCACACACCTCCATTCTATGACTTCACACACCTCCATTGTGACTTCACACAGCTCCATTCTATGAGTTCACACACCTCCATTCTGACTTCACACACCTCCATTCTATGACTTCACACACCTCCATTCTGACTTCACACACCTCCATTCTATGACTTCACACAAATCCATTCTGACTTCACACACCTCCATTCTGTGACTTCACACACCTCCATTCCATGACTTCACACACCACTACTCTATCAGTTCACACACATCCGTTCTATGAGTTCACACACCACCATTTTGACTTCACACACCTCCATTCTATGACTTCACACACCTACATCCTTACTTCAGGAACATCCATTGTATGAATTCACCCACCTCCATTCTATGACTTCACACACCTCCATTCTATGACTTCACACACCTCCATTCTATGACTTCACACACCTCCATTCTATGACTTCACACACCTTCATTCTATGACTTCACACACTTCCATTCTTTGACTTCACACACCTCCATTCTTTGACTTCACACATCTCAATTGTGAGTTCACACACCTCCATTCTATGACTTCACACACCTCCATTCTGTGACTTCACACACCTCCATTCTGTGACTTCACACATCCCAATTCTGTGACTTCACACACCCACATTATGACTTCACACACCTCCATTCTATGACTTCACACACCTCCATTCTATGACTTCACACACCTCCATTCTGTGACTTCACACACCTCCAATCTGACTTCACACAGCTCCATTCTATGACTTCACACACCTCCGTTCTGTGACTTCACACACCTCCATTCTATGACTTCACACACCTAGATTGTGATTTCACACACCTCCATTCTATGAGTTGACACACCTCCATTCTGACATACCACACCTCCATTCTATGACTTCACACACCTCCATTCTGACTTCACACACCTCCATTTTATGACTTCACACAACTCCATTCTGACTTCACACACCTCCATTCTTTGACTTCACACACCTCCATTCTATGAGTTCACCCACCTCCATTTGTGATTCTACACACCACCTTTTTGACTTCACAAACCTCCATTCTGTGACTTCACACACCTTTATTGTTTGACTTCACACACCTCCATTCTTTGACTTCAGAAACCTCCATTCCATGACTTCACACACCTCCATTCTATGAGTTCACACACCTCCATTCTATGAGTTCACACACCTCCATTTTGACTTCACACACCTCCATTCTATGATTTCACACACCTTCATTCTTACTTCAGAAACATCCATTCTATGACTTCACGCACCTCCATTCTATGACTTCACAAATCTCTGTTCTGTGACTTCACACACCTCCATTCTGAGTTCACACACCTCCATTCTCTGAGTTCACACACCTCCATTCTGTGACCTAACACACCTCCATTCTATGACTTCACAGACCTCAATTCTGTGACTTCACACACCTTTATTGTTTGACTTCACACACCTCCATTCTGTGACTTCACACACCTCCATTCTATGACTTCACACAATTCCATTCTATGACTTCACACACCTCCATTCTTTGCCTTCACACACCTCCATTGTGAGTTCACACACCTCCATTCTGTGACTTCACACACCTACATTCTGTGACTTCACACACGTCCATTCTGTGACTTCACACACCTCCATTCTATGATTTCTCACACCTCCATTCTATTAATTCACACACCTCCATTCTGTGACTTCACACAACTCCATTTTATGTCTTCCCACACCTCCATTCTGTGACTTCACACACCTCCATTCTGAGTTCACAAACCTCCATTCTGTGACCTAACGCACCTTCATTCTGTGACTTCACACACCTCCATTCTATGACTTCACACACCTCCATTCTATGAGTTCACACACCTCCATTCTATGACTTCACACACCTCCAGTCTTTGACTTCACACCCCTCCATTCTGTGACTTCACACACCTCCATTCTATGGCTTCACACACCTCCATTGTGACTTCCCACACCTGCAATCTGAGTTCACACAAGTCCGTTCTGACTTCACACACCTCCATTCTATGACTTCACACACCTCCATTCTGTGACTTCACACACCTGAATTCTGTGACTTCACACGCATCCATTATGAATTCACACCCCTCCATTCTATGACTTCACACACCTCCATTCTATGACTTCACACACCTAGATTCTGTGACTTCACACACCTCCATTCAGAGTTCACACACCTCCATTCTGTGACTTCACACACCTCCATTCTGACTTCACACAGCTCCATAAAATGACTTCACACACCTCCATTCTGTGATTTCGCACACCTCCATTATGACTTCACACAGCTCCATTCTCTGACTTCCCACACCTCCATTCTATGATTTCACACACCTCCATTCTAGACTTCACACACCTCCATTCTGTGACTTCACACACCTCCATTCTGAGTTCAAACACCTCCGTTCTGTGACTTAACACACCTCCATTCTGTGACTTCACACACCTCCATTCTGAGTTCACACACCTCCATTCTGTGACTTCACACACCTCCATTCTGACTTCACACAGCTCCATTCTATGACATCACACACCTCCATTCTGGGCCTTCACACACCTCCATTCTATGACTTCACACACCTCCATTCTGTGACTTCACACACCTCAATTCTGTGACTTCACACACCTCCATTATGACTTCACACACATCCATTCTATGACTTCACACACCTCCATTCTATGACTTCACACACGTCCATTCTGTGACTTCACACACCTCCATTCTCAGTTCACAGACGTCCATTCTGTGACTTCACACACCTCCAATCTGACTTCACACAGCTCCATTCTATGACTTCACACACCTCCAATCTGTGACCTCACACACCTCCATTCTCTGACTTCACACACCTCCATTGTGACTTCACATACCTCCATTCTATCAGTTCACACACCTGCATTCTGACTTCACACACCTCCATTCTGTGACTTCACACACCTCCATTCTGACTTCACACACCTCCATTCTATGACTTCACACTACTCCATTCTGACTTCACGCACCTCCATTCTGTGACTTCACACACCTCCATTTTATGACTTTACACACCTCCATTCTGTGACTTCACACACCTCCATTCTATGACTTCACACACCTCCATTCTGTGATTTCACACACCTACATTGTGACTTCACAGACCTCCATTCTATGAGTTCACACAAATGCATTGTGAATTCACACACCTCCATTCTATGACTTCACACACCTCCATTCTGACTTCACACACCTCCATTCTGACTTCACACACCTCAATTCTGTCACTTAACACAACTCCATTCTATTATTTCACACACCTCCATTCTATGACTTCACACACCTCCATTCTATGACTTCACACACGTCCTTTCTGAGTTGGCACACCTCCATTCTATGACTTCACATGCCTCCAATCTGACTTCAAACACCTCCATTTTATGACTTCACACACTTCCATTCTGTGACTTCAAAAACCTCCATTCTATGACTTCACACACCTCCATTGTGACTTCACACACCATCATTCTATGAGTTCACACACCGCCATTCTGACTTCACTCACCTCCATTCTATGACTTCACACACCTCCATTCTGACTTCACACAGCTCCATTCTATGACTTCGCACACATCTATTCTGACTTCACACACCTCCATTCTGTCACTTCACACACCTCCATTCTGATTTCACACACCTCCATTCTCTGACGTCAAACACCTCCATTCTGTGACTTCACACACCTCCATTCTATGACTTCACACACCCCCATTGTGCGACTTCACACACCTCCATTCTATGACTTCACACACCTCCATTCTGTTACTTCACACACCTCCATTCTGAGTTCACACACCTCCATTTTGTGATTTCACACACCTCCATTCTGTGACTTCACACACCTCCATTCTATGACTTCACACACCTGCATTCTATGACTTCACAAACCTCCATTCTATGACTTCACACACCTCCATTCTGTGACTTCACACACCTCCATTCTATGACTTCACACACCTCCATTCTGTGACTTCACACACCTGCATTCTATGACCTCACACACCTCCATTCTATGACCTCGCACACCTGGATTGTGACGTCACACACCTCCATTCTATGAGTTCACACACCTCCATTCTGACTTCACACACCTCCATTCTATGACTTCACACACCTCCATTCTGACTTCACACACCTCCATTCTATGACTTCACACAACTCCATCTGACTTCACACACCTCCATTCCATGACTTCACACACCTCCATTCGATGAATTCACACACCTCCATTCTTTGTCTTCATGCACCTCCATTCTATGAGTTCACACACCTCCATTCTGTGACTTCACACACCTTTATTGTTTGACTTCACACACCTCCATTCTTTGACTTCACACACCTACATTCCATGACTTCACACACCTCCATTCTATGAGTTCACACACCTCCATTCTATGAGTTCACACACCTCCATTTTGACTTCACACACCTCCATTCTTTGACTTCATACACCTTCATTCTCACTTCAGAAACATCCATTCTATGACTTCACGCACCTCCATTCTATGACTTCACAAACCTCCGTTCTGTGACCACACACCTCCATTCTGAGTTCCCACACCTCCATTCTGTGACTTCACCCACCTCCATCCTGACTTCACACACCTCCATTCTGACTTCACAAACCTCAATTCTTTGACTTCACACACCTCCATTCTATGATTTCACACATTTCCATTCTATGAATTCACACACCTCCATTCTATGACTTCATACACCTCATTTCTGAGTTGACACACCTCCATTCTGTGATTTCACACACCTCCAATTTGACTGCACACACCCCCATTCTATGACTTCACGCAGCCTCATTGTGACTTCACACACTCCATTCTATGAGTTCACACACCTCCGTTCTGACTACACACACCTCCATTCTATGACTTCACACAGCTGCATTCCGACTTCAGACACCTCCATTTGTGACTTCACACACCACAAATTTGACTTCAAACACCTTCATTCTGTGACTTCACACACCTCCAGTCTATGATTTCACACACTTCCAGTCTATGAATTCACACACCTCCATTCTATGACTTCACACACCTCATTTCTGAGTTGACACACATCCATTCTGTGATTTCACACACCTCCAATTTGACTTCACACACCCCCATTCTATGACTTCACACAGCCTCATTGTGACTTCACACACTCCATTCTATGAGTTCACACACCTCCGTTCTGACTTCACACACCTCCATTCTATGACTTCACACAGCTGCCTTCCGACTTCAGACACCTCCATTTGTGACTTCACACACCACAATTTTGACTTCAAACACCTTCATTCTGTGACTTCACACACCTCCATTCTATGATTTCACACACTTCCATTCTATGAATTCACACACCTCCAGTCTATGACTTCACACACCTCATTTCTGAGTTGACACACCTCCATTCTGTGATTTCACACACCTCCAATTTGACTTCACACACCCCCTTCTATGACTTCACACAGCCTCATTGTGACTTCACACACTCCATTCTACCCGTTCACACACCTCCATTCTGACTTCACACACCTCCATTCTATGACTTCACGCAGCAGCATTCCGACTTCAGACACCTCCATTTCTGACTTCACACACCACAATTTTGACTTCAAACACCTTCATTCTGTGACTTCACACACCTCCATTCTGTGACTTCACACACCACCATTGTTTGACTTCACACACCTATATTCTTGGACTTCACACACCTCCATTCCATGCCTTCACACATCTCCATTTTATGAGTTCACATACCCCCATTTTGACTTCACACACCTCCATTCTATGACTTCACACACCTTCATTCTACTTCAGAAACATCCATTATATGACTTCACACACCTCCATTCTATGACTTCACACACCTCCTTTCTGAGTTGACACACCTCCATTCTATGACTTCACACACCTCCAATCTGACTTCACACACCTCCATTTTATGACTTCACATACTTCCATTCTGTGACTTCAAAAACCTCCATTCTATGACTTCACACACCTCCATTGTGACTTCACACACCATCATTCTATGAGTTCACACACCGCCATTCTGACTTCACTCACCTCCATTCTATGACTTCACACAGCTCCATTCTGACTTCACACAGCTCCATTCTATGACTTCACACACATCTATTCTGACTTCACACACCTCCATTCTGTGACTTCACACACCTCCATTCTGATTTCACACACCTCCATTCTCTGACGTCAAACACCTCCATTCTGTGACTTCACACACCTCCATTCTATGACTTCACACACCCCCATTGTGCGACTTCACACACCTCCATTCTATGATTTCACACACCTCCATTCTGTTACTTCACACACCTCCATTCTGAGTTCACACACCTCCACTTTTTGATTTCACACACCTCCATTCTGTGACTTCACACACCTCCATTCTATGACTTCACACACCTAAATTCTATGACTTCAAAAACCTCCATTCTATGACTTCACACACCTCCATTCTGTGACTTCACACACCTCCATTCTATGACTTCACACACCTCCATTCTGTGACTTCACACACCTAGATTCTGTGACTTCACACACCTCCATTCTATGACTTCACACACCTCCATTCTATGGCTTCACACACCTCCATTGTGACTTCCCACACCTGCAATCTGAGTTCACACAAGTCCGTTCTGACTTCACACACCTCCATTCTATGACTTCACACACCTCCATTCTGTGACTTCACACACCTGAATTCTGTGACTTCACACGCATCCATTATGAATTCACACCCCTCCATTCTATGACTTCACACACCTCCATTCTATGACTTCACACACCTAGATTCTGTGACTTCACACACCTCCATTCAGAGTTCACACACCTCCATTCTGTGACTTCACACACCTCCATTCTGACTTCACACAGCTCCATAAAATGACTTCACACACCTCCATTCTGTGATTTCGCACACCTCCATTATGACTTCACACAGCTCCATTCTCTGACTTCCCACACCTCCATTCTATGATTTCACACACCTCCATTCTAGACTTCACACACCTCCATTCTGTGACTTCACACACCTCCATTCTGAGTTCAAACACCTCCGTTCTGTGACTTAACACACCTCCATTCTGTGACTTCACACACCTCCATTCTGAGTTCGCACACCTCCATTCTGTGACTTCACACACCTCCATTCTGACTTCACACAGCTCCATTCTATGACATCACACACCTCCATTCTGGGCCTTCACACACCTCCATTCTATGACTTCACACACCTCCATTCTGTGACTTCACACACCTCAATTCTGTGACTTCACACACCTCCATTATGACTTCACACACATCCATTCTATGACTTCACACACCTCCATTCTATGACTTCACACACGTCCATTCTGTGACTTCACACACCTCCATTCTCAGTTCACAGACGTCCATTCTGTGACTTCACACACCTCCAATCTGACTTCACACAGCTCCATTCTATGACTTCACACACCTCCAATCTGTGACCTCACACACCTCCATTCTCTGACTTCACACACCTCCATTGTGACTTCACATACCTCCATTCTATCAGTTCACACACCTGCATTCTGACTTCACACACCTCCATTCTGTGACTTCACACACCTCCATTCTGACTTCACACACCTCCATTCTATGACTTCACACTACTCCATTCTGACTTCACGCACCTCCATTCTGTGACTTCACACACCTCCATTTTATGACTTTACACACCTCCATTCTGTGACTTCACACACCTCCATTCTATGACTTCACACACCTCCATTCTGTGATTTCACACACCTACATTGTGACTTCACAGACCTCCATTCTATGAGTTCACACAAATGCATTGTGAATTCACACACCTCCATTCTATGACTTCACACACCTCCATTCTGACTTCACACACCTCCATTCTGACTTCACACACCTCAATTCTGTCACTTAACACAACTCCATTCTATTACTTCACACACCTCCATTCTATGACTTCACACACCTCCATTCTATGACTTCACACACGTCCTTTCTGAGTTGACACACCTCCATTCTATGACTTCACATGCCTCCAATCTGACTTCAAACACCTCCATTTTATGACTTCACACACTTCCATTCTGTGCCTTCAAAAACCTCCATTCTATGACTTCACACACCTCCATTGTGACTTCACACACCATCATTCTATGAGTTCACACACCGCCATTCTGACTTCACTCACCTCCATTCTATGACTTCACACACCTCCATTCTGACTTCACACAGCTCCATTCTATGACTTCGCACACATCTATTCTGACTTCACACACCTCCATTCTGTCACTTCACACACCTCCATTCTGATTTCACACACCTCCATTCTCTGACGTCAAACACCTCCATTCTGTGACTTCACACACCTCCATTCTATGACTTCACACACCCCCATTGTGCGACTTCACACACCTCCATTCTATGACTTCACACACCTCCATTCTGTTACTTCACACACCTCCATTCTGAGTTCACACACCTCCATTTTGTTATTTCACACACCTCCATTCTGTGACTTCACACACCTCCATTCTATGACTTCACACACCTGCATTCTATGACTTCACAAACCTCCATTCTATGACTTCACACACCTCCATTCTGTGACTTCACACACCTCCATTCTATGACTTCACACACCTCCATTCTGTGACTTCACACACCTGCATTCTATGACCTCACACACCTCCATTCTATGACCTCGCACACCTGGATTGTGACGTCACACACCTCCATTCTATGAGTTCACACACCTCCATTCTGACTTCACACACCTCCATTCTATGACTTCACACACCTCCATTCTGACTTCACACACCTCCATTCTATGACTTCACACAACTCCATCTGACTTCACACACCTCCATTCCATGACTTCACACACCTCCATTCGATGAATTCACACACCTCCATTCTTTGTCTTCATGCACCTCCATTCTATGAGTTCACACACCTCCATTCTGTGACTTCACACACCTTTATTGTTTGACTTCACACACCTCCATTCTTTGACTTCACACACCTACATTCCATGAATTCACACACCTCCATTCTATGAGTTCACACACCTCCATTCTATGAGTTCACACACCTCCATTTTTACTTCACACACCTCCATTCTTTGACTTCATACACCTTCATTCTCACTTCAGAAACATCCATTCTATGACTTCACGCACCTCCATTCTATGACTTCACAAACCTCCGTTCTGTGACCACACACCTCCATTCTGAGTTCCCACACCTCCATTCTGTGACTTCACCCACCTCCATCCTGACTTCACACACCTCCATTCTGACTTCACAAACCTCAATTCTTTGACTTCACACACCTCCATTCTATGATTTCACACATTTCCATTCTATGAATTCACACACCTCCATTCTATGACTTCATACACCTCATTTCTGAGTTGACACACCTCCATTCTGTGATTTCACACACCTCCAATTTGACTGCACACACCCCCATTCTATGACTTCACGCAGCCTCATTGTGACTTCACACACTCCATTCTATGAGTTCACACACCTCCGTTCTGACTACACACACCTCCATTCTATGACTTCACACAGCTGCATTCCGACTTCAGACACCTCCATTTGTGACTTCACACACCACAATTTTGACTTCAAACACCTTCATTCTGTGACTTCACACACCTCCAGTCTATGATTTCACACACTTCCAGTCTATGAATTCACACACCTCCATTCTATGACTTCACACACCTCATTTCTGAGTTGACACACATCCATTCTGTGATTTCACACACCTCCAATTTGACTTCACACACCCCCATTCTATGACTTCACACAGCCTCATTGTGACTTCACACACTCCATTCTATGAGTTCACACACCTCCGTTCTGACTTCACACACCTCCATTCTATGACTTCACACAGCTGCCTTCCGACTTCAGACACCTCCATTTGTGACTTCACACACCACAATTTTGACTTCAAACACCTTCATTCTGTGACTTCACACACCTCCATTCTATGATTTCACACACTTCCATTCTATGAATTCACACACCTCCAGTCTATGACTTCACACACCTCATTTCTGAGTTGACACACCTCCATTCTGTGATTTCACACACCTCCAATTTGACTTCACACACCCCCTTCTATGACTTCACACAGCCTCATTGTGACTTCACACACTCCATTCTACCCGTTCACACACCTCCATTCTGACTTCACACACCTCCATTCTATGTCTTCACGCAGCTGCATTCCGACTTCAGACACCTCCATTTCTGACTTCACACACCACAATTTTGACTTCAAACACCTTCATTCTGTGACTTCACACACCTCCATTCTGTGACTTCACACACCACCATTGTTTGACTTCACACACCTATATTCTTGGACTTCACACACCTCCATTCCATGCCTTCACACATCTCCATTTTATGAGTTCACATACCCCCATTTTGACTTCACACACCTCCATTCTATGACTTCACACACCTTCATTCTACTTCAGAAACATCCATTCTATGACTTCACACACCTCCATTCTATGACTTCACACACCTCCTTTCTGAGTTGACACACCTCCATTCTATGACTTCACACACCTCCAATCTGACTTCACACACCTCCATTTTATGACTTCACATACTTCCATTCTGTGACTTCAAAAACCTCCATTCTATGACTTCACACACCTCCATTGTGACTTCACACACCATCATTCTATGAGTTCACACACCGCCATTCTGACTTCACTCACCTCCATTCTATGACTTCACACAGCTCCATTCTGACTTCACACAGCTCCATTCTATGACTTCACACACATCTATTCTGACTTCACACACCTCCATTCTGTGACTTCACACACCTCCATTCTGATTTCACACACCTCCATTCTCTGACGTCAAACACCTCCATTCTGTGACTTCACACACCTCCATTCTATGACTTCACACACCCCCATTGTGCGACTTCACACACCTCCATTCTATGACTTCACACACCTCCATTCTGTTACTTCACACACCTCCATTCTGAGTTCACACACCTCCACTTTTTGATTTCACACACCTCCATTCTGTGACTTCACACACCTCCATTCTATGACTTCACACACCTAAATTCTATGACTTCACAAACCTCCATTCTATGACTTCACACACCTCCATTCTGTGACTTCACACACCTCCATTCTATGACTTCACACACCTCCATTCTGTGACTTCACACACCTGCATTCTATGACCTCACACACCTCCATTCTATGACTTCGCACACCTGGATTGTGACGTCACACACCTCCATTCTATGAGTTCACACACCTCCATTCTGACTTCACACACCTCCATTCTATGACTTCACACACCTCCATTCTGACTTCACACACCTCCATTCTATGACTTCACACAACTCCATCTGACTTCACACACCTCCATTCCATGACTTCACACACCTCCATTCGATGAATTCACACACCTCCATTCTTTGTCTTCATGCACCTCCATTCTATGAGTTCACACACCTCCATTCTGTGACTTCACACACCTTTATTGTTTGACTTCACACACCTCCATTCTTTGACTTCACACACCTACATTCCATGAATTCACACACCTCCATTCTATGAGTTCACACACCTCCATTCTATGAGTTCACACACCTCCATTTTTACTTCACACACCTCCATTCTTTGACTTCATACACCTTCATTCTCACTTCAGAAACATCCATTCTATGACTTCACGCACCTCCATTCTATGACTTCACAAACCTCCGTTCTGTGACCACACACCTCCATTCTGAGTTCCCACACCTCCATTCTGTGACTTCACCCACCTCCATCCTGACTTCACACACCTCCATTCTGACTTCACAAACCTCAATTCTTTGACTTCACACACCTCCATTCTATGATTTCACACATTTCCATTCTATGAATTCACACACCTCCATTCTATGACTTCATACACCTCATTTCTGAGTTGACACACCTCCATTCTGTGATTTCACACACCTCCAATTTGACTGCACACACCCCCATTCTATGACTTCACGCAGCCTCATTGTGACTTCACACACTCCATTCTATGAGTTCACACACCTCCGTTCTGACTACACACACCTCCATTCTATGACTTCACACAGCTGCATTCCGACTTCAGACACCTCCATTTGTGACTTCACACACCACAATTTTGACTTCAAACACCTTCATTCTGTGACTTCACACACCTCCAGTCTATGATTTCACACACTTCCAGTCTATGAATTCACACACCTCCATTCTATGACTTCACACACCTCATTTCTGAGTTGACACACATCCATTCTGTGATTTCACACACCTCCAATTTGACTTCACACACCCCCATTCTATGACTTCACACAGCCTCATTGTGACTTCACACACTCCATTCTATGAGTTCACACACCTCCGTTCTGACTTCACACACCTCCATTCTATGACTTCACACAGCTGCCTTCCGACTTCAGACACCTCCATTTGTGACTTCACACACCACAATTTTGACTTCAAACACCTTCATTCTGTGACTTCACACACCTCCATTCTATGATTTCACACACTTCCATTCTATGAATTCACACACCTCCAGTCTATGACTTCACACACCTCATTTCTGAGTTGACACACCTCCATTCTGTGATTTCACACACCTCCAATTTGACTTCACACACCCCCTTCTATGACTTCACACAGCCTCATTGTGACTTCACACACTCCATTCTACCCGTTCACACACCTCCATTCTGACTTCACACACCTCCATTCTATGACTTCACGCAGCTGCATTCCGACTTCAGACACCTCCATTTCTGACTTCACACACCACAATTTTGACTTCAAACACCTTCATTCTGTGACTTCACACACCTCCATTCTGTGACTTCACACACCACCATTGTTTGACTTCACACACCTATATTCTTGGACTTCACACACCTCCATTCCATGCTTTCACACATCTCCATTTTATGAGTTCACATACCCCCATTTTGACTTCACACACCTCCATTCTATGACTTCACACACCTTCATTCTACTTCAGAAACATCCATTCTATGACTTCACACACCTCCATTCTATGACTTCACACACCTCCTTTCTGAGTTGACACACCTCCATTCTATGACTTCACACACCTCCAATCTGACTTCACACACCTCCATTTTATGACTTCACATACTTCCATTCTGTGACTTCAAAAACCTCCATTCTATGACTTCACACACCTCCATTGTGACTTCACACACCATCATTCTATGAGTTCACACACCGCCATTCTGACTTCACTCACCTCCATTCTATGACTTCACACAGCTCCATTCTGACTTCACACAGCTCCATTCTATGACTTCACACACATCTATTCTGACTTCACACACCTCCATTCTGTGACTTCACACACCTCCATTCTGATTTCACACACCTCCATTCTCTGACGTCAAACACCTCCATTCTGTGACTTCACACACCTCCATTCTATGACTTCACACACCCCCATTGTGCGACTTCACACACCTCCATTCTATGACTTCACACACCTCCATTCTGTTACTTCACACACCTCCATTCTGAGTTCACACACCTCCACTTTTTGATTTCACACACCTCCATTCTGTGACTTCACACACCTCCATTCTATGACTTCACACACCTAAATTCTATGACTTCACAAACCTCCATTCTATGACTTCACACACCTCCATTCTGTGACTTCACACACCTCCATTCTATGACTTCACACGCCTCCATTCTGTGACTTCACACACCTGCATTCTATGACCTCACACACCTCCATTCTATGACTTCGCACACCTGCATTGTGACTTCACACACCTCCATTCTATGAGTTCACACACCTCCATTCTGACTTCACACATCTCCATTCTATGACTTCACACACCTCCATTCTGACTTCACACACCTCCATTCTATGACTTCACACAACTCCATCTGACTTCACACACCTCCATTCCATGACTTCACACACCTCCATTCGATGAATTCACACACCTCCATTCTTTGTCTTCATGCACCTCCATTCTATGAGTTCACACACCTCCATTCTGTGACTTCACACACCTTTATTGTTTGACTTCACACACCTCCATTCTTTGACTTCACACACCTACATTCCATGACTTCACACACCTCCATTCTATGAGTTCACACACCTCCATTCTATGAGTTCACACACCTCCATTTTGACTTCACACACCTCCATTCTTTGACTTCATACACCTTCATTCTCACTTCAGAAACATCCATTCTATGACTTCACGCACCTCCATTCTATGACTTCAAAAACCTCCGTTCTGTGACCACACACCTCCATTCTGAGTTCCCACACCTCCATTCTGTGACTTCACCCACCTCCATCCTGACTTCACACACCTCCATTCTGACTTCACAAACCTCAATTCTTTGACTTCACACACCTCCATTCTATGATTTCACACATTTCCATTCTATGAATTCACTCACCTCCATTCTATGACTTCACACACCTCATTTCTGAGTTGACACACCTCCATTCTGTGATTTCACACACCTCCAATTTGACTTCACACACCTCCATTCTATGACTGCACACAGCCTCATTGTGACTTCACACACTCCATTTTATGAGTTCACACACCTCCGTTCTGACTTCACACACCTCCATTCTATGACTTCACACAGCTGCATTCCGACTTCAGACACCTCCATTTGTGACTTCACACACCACAATTTTGACTACAAACCCCTTCATTCTGTGACTTCACACACCTCCATTCTATGATTTCACACAATTCCATTCTATGAATTCACACACCTCCATTCTATGACTTCACACACCTCATTTCTGAGTTGACACACCTCCATTCTGTGATTTCACACACCTCTAATTTGACTTCACACACCCCCATTCTATGACTTCACACAGCCTCATTGTGACTTCACACACTCCATTCTATGAGTTCACACACCTCCATTCTGACTTCACACACTTCCATTCTATGACTTCACACAGCTGCATTCCGACTTCAGACACCTCCATTTGTGATTTCACACACCACCATTGTTTGACTTCACACACCTATATTCTTGGACTTCACACACCTCCATTCCATGACTTCACACATCTCCATTTTATGAGTTCACATACCCCCATTTTGACTTCACACACCTCCATTCTATGACTTCACACACCTTCATTCTACTTCAGAAACATCCATTCTATGACTTCACACAACTCCATTCTATGACTTCACACACCTCCATTCTATGACTTCACACAATTCCATTCTATGACTTCACACACCTCCATTCTTTGACTTCACACACCTCCATTGTGAGTTCACACATCTCCATTCTGTGACTTCAAACACCTCCATTCTGTGACTTCACACACCTCCATTCTGTGACTTCACACAACTCCTTTCTATGACTTCCCTCACCTCCATTCTGTGACTTCACACACCTCCATTCTGAGTTCACAAACCTCAATTCTGTGACTTAACGCACCTCCATTCTGTGACTTCACACACCTCCGTTCTGACTTCACACACCTCCATTCTATGACTTCACACACCTCCATTCTTTGACTTCACACACCTCCATTTTGGCTTCACACATCTCCATTCTGTGACTTCACACACCTCCATTCTGGGACTTCACACATCTCCATTCTATGACTTCACACACCTCCATTCGGTGACTTCACAGACTTCCATTCTATGACTTCACACACCTCCATTCTCTGACTTCACACACCTCCATTCTGTGACTTCACCCACCTCCATTCTTACTTCACACACCTTCAATCTGTGACACCATACACGTCCATACTATGACTTCACACACCTCCATTCTGTGACTTCACACAACTCTATTCTATGACTTCCCACAACTCCATTCTATGTCTTCACACAGCTCCATTCTATGACTTCACACACCTCCATTCTCTGATTTCACACACCTCCATTCTGTGACATCACCCACCTCCATTCTTACTTCACACACCTTCAATCTGTGACTTCATACACGTCCATACTATGACTTCACACACCTCTATTCTGTGATTTCACAAAACTCCATTCTATGACTTCACCCAACTCCATTCTATGTCTTCGCACACCTACATTCTATGACTTCACACACCTCCATTCTATGACTTCACACACCTCAATTCTGTGACTTCACACACCTCTATTCTATGACTCCACACACCTCCATTCTGTGACTGCACACACCTCAATTCTGTGACTTCACACACCTCGATGCTATGACTTCACAAAACTCCATTCTGTGACTTCACACACCTCCATTTTATGACTTCACACACCTCCATTCTAGAACTTCACACACCTCCATTCTATGATTTCACACAACTCCATTCTATGATTTCACACACCTCCATTCTATGACTTCACACACCTCCATTCTCACTTCACACACCTCCATTCTGTGACTTCACAAACCTCCATTCTATGACTTCACACACCTCAATTCTGACTTCACAAACCTCCATTTTTTCTTCACACACCGTTCTTCTGTGAATTTACGCATATCCATTCTGTGAATTCCCACACCTCCATTTTTACTTCAAACACCTCCATTCTGTGACTTCACATTCCTCAATTGTAACATCACACACTTCCATTTTGACTTCACCAACCTCTATTCTATGACTTCACACACCTCCATTCTATGACTTCACACACCTCCATTCTATGACTTCACACACCTCCATTTTATGACTTCACACACCTCCATTCTATGACTTCACACACCTCCATTCTATGATTTCACACACCTCCATTCTATGACTTCACACACTTCCATTCTATGACTTCGTACACCTCCATTGTGTCTTTACACACCTCCATTCCGTGACTCACAAACCTCCGTTCTATGACTTCACACACCTCAATTCTGACTTCACACACCTCCATTCTATGACTTTACACACCTCCATTCTATGACTTCGCACACCTCCATTCTGACTTTACACACCTCCATTTTCTGACTTCACACAACTCCATTCTATGACTTCACACACCTCCATTGTGACTTCACACACCTCCATTCTGAGACTTCACACACCTCCATTCTATGACTTCACACACCTCCATTCTGACTTCACACACCTCCATTCTATGACTTAACACAACTCAATTCTGACTTCACACACCTCCATTCTGTGACTTTACACACCTCCATTCCATGACTTCCCACACCTCCATTCGATGACTTCACACACCTCCATTCTTTGACTTCACACACCTCCATTCTATGAGTTCACACACATCCATATGTGACTCTACACACCACCTTTTTGACTTCAAAAACCTCCATTCTGTGATTTCACACACCTCAATTCTGTGAATTCACACACCTCCATTTTGTGACTTCACACACCTCCATTCTGTGACATCAAACACCTCCATTCTGTGACTTCACACACCTCCATTCTCTGACTTTACACACCTCCATTCTTATTTCAAAAACATCCATTCTATGACTTCACACACCTCCATTCTGTCTTCACACATCTCCATTCTGACTTCACACGCCTCCATTCTATGACTTCACACACCTCCGTTCTATGACTTAACACATGTCCATCTGTGACTTCACAAACCTCCATTTTGTGACTTCACAGACCTTCGTTCTGACTTCACACACCTCCTTTTTGACTTCACACACCTCCATTCTCTTACTTCACACACCAACATTCTCAGACTTCACACACCTCCATTCTGTGACTTCACACACGTCCATTCTATGACTTCACACACCTCCATTATGACTTCACACACCTCCAGTCTATGACTTCACAAACCTCCGTTCTATGACTTAACACAACTCCATTCTATGTTTTCACACACCTCCATTCTATGACTTCACAAACCTCCAATCTGTGACTTCACACACCTATATTCTCTGACTTCAGACACCTCCTTTTTGACTTCACACACCTCCATTCTATGACTTCACACACTTCCATTCTCTGACTTCACACACCTGAATTCTGTGACTTCACATACGTCCACTCTATGACTTCACACAGCTCCATTCTGACTTCACACACCTCCATTCTGTTACTTCACAAATCTCCATTCTGTGACTTCACACACCTCCATTGTATGACTTCACACACCTCCATTCTGTGACTTCACACATTTCAATTCTATGACTCTCACACCTCCATTCTCTGACTTCACACACCTCCATTCTATGACTTCACACACCTCCATTTTGGCTTCACACATCTCCCTTCTGTGACTTCACACACCTCCATTCTGCGACTTCACACACCTCCATTCTATGACTTCACACACCTCCATTCTGTGACTTCACAGACTTCCATTCTATGACTTCTCACACCTCCATTCTCTGACTTCACACACCTCCATTCTGTGATTTCACCCACCTCCATTCTTACTTCACACACCTTCAATCTGTGACACCATACACGTCCATACTATGACTTCACACACCTCCATTCTGTGACTTCACACAACTCCATTGTATGACTTCCCACAACTCCATTCTATGTCTTCACACACCTCCATTCTATGACTTCACACACCTCCATTCTGTGACTTCACACACCTCAATTCTGTGACTTCACACACGTCCATTTTATGACTTCACACACCTCAATTCTGTGACTTCACACACCTGAATTCTGTGACTTCACACACCTCGATTCTATATCTTCACAAAACTCCATTCTGTGACTTCACACACCTCCATTCTATGACTTCACACACCTCCATTCTAGATCTTCACACACCTCCATTCTATGATTTCACACACCTCCATTCTATGATTTCACACACCTCCATTCTATGACTTCACACACCTCCATTCTGACTTCACAGACCTCCATTCTGTGACTTCAAAAACCTCCATTCTATGACTTCACACACCTCAATTCTGACTTCACAAACCTCCATTTTTTCTTCACACACCTTTCTTCTGTGAATTTGCGCACATCCATTCTGTGACTTCACACACCTCCATTTTGACTTCACATACCTCCATTCTGTGACTTCACATTCCTCAATTGTAACCTCACACACTTGCATTTTGACTTCACACACCTCCATTCTATGACTTCACACACCTCCATTCTATGACTTCACACACCTCCATTCTATGACTTCGAACACCTCCATTCTATGACTTAACACACCTCCCCTCTTTCTTCACACACCTACATTCTATGACTTCACACACCTCAATTCTATGACTTCACACACCTCCATTCTGTGACTTCACACACCTCCATTCTGTGACTTCACCGACTTCCATTCTATGACTTCACACACCTCCATTCTCTGACTTCACACACCCCCATTCTGTGACTTCACCCACCTCCATTCTTACTTCACACACCTTCAATCTGTGACTTCATACACGTCCATACTATGACTTCACACACCTCAATTCTGTGATTTCACAAAACTCCATTCTATGACTTCACACAACTCCATTCTATGTCTTCACACACCTCCATTCTATGACTTCACACACCTCCATTCTATGACTTCACACACCTCAATTCTGTGACTTCACACACCTCCATTCTTTGACATCACACACCTCCATTCTGTGACTTCACACACCTCAATTCTGTGACTTCACACACCTCCATTCTATGACTTCACAAAACTCCATTCTGTGACTTGACACACCTCCATTCTATGACTTCACACACCTCCATTCTAGAACTTCACACACGTCAATTCTATGATTTCACACACCTCCATTCTATGATTTCACACACCTCCATTCTATGACTTCACACACCTCCATTCTGTCTTCACATACCTCTATTCTGTGACTTCACAAACCTCCATTCTATGACTTCACACACCTCAATTCTGACTTCACAAACCTCCATTTTTCTTCACACACCTTTCTTCTGTGAATTTACGCACATCCATTCTGTGACTTCACACATCTCCCTTTTGACTTCACATACCTCAATTCTGTGACTTCACATTCCACAATTGTGACATCACACACATCTGTTCTGTGAAATCCCACACCTCCATTTTTACTTCACACACCTCCATTCTGTGACTTCACATTCCTCAATTGTAACATCACACACTTCCATTTTGACTTCACCAACCTCTATTCTATGACTTCACACACTTCCATTCTATGACTTCACACACCTCCATTCTATGACTTCACACACCTCCATTTTATGACTTCACACACCTCCATTCTATGACTTCACACAACTCCATTCTATGATTTCACACACCTCCATTCTATGACTTCACACACTTCCATTCTAAGACTTCGTACACCTCCATTCTGACTTTACACACCTCCATTCTGTGACTCACAAACCACCATTCTATGACTTCACACACCTCAATTCTGACTTCACACACCTCCATTCTATGACTTTACACACCTCCATTCTATGACTTCGCACACCTCCATTCTGACTTTACACACCTCCATTTTCTGACTTCACACACCTCCATTCTATGACTTCACACACCTCCATTGTGACTTCACACACCTCCATTCTGTGACTTCACACACCTCCATTCTATGACTTCACACACCACCAATCTTTGACTTCACACACCTCAATTCAGAGACTTCACAAACCTCCATTTTGACTTCACACACCTTCATTCTGTGACTTCACATACCTGCATTCTGTGACTACACACACCTCCATTTTGACTTCACACACCTACTTTCTGTGACTTCACATTCCTCAATTGTGTCATCACACACTTCCATTTTGACTTCCCACACCTCCATTCTATGATTTCACACACCTTCATTCTGTGACTTCACACGCCTCCATTTTGTGACTTCACACACCTCCATTCTGTGACTTCACACATTTCAATTCTATGACTCTCACACCTCCATTCTCTGACTTCACACACCTCCATTCTATGACTTCACACACCTCCATTTTAGCTTCACACATCTCCCTTCTGTGACTTCACACACCTCCATTCTGGGACTTCACACACCTCCATTCTATGACTTCACACACCTCCATTCTGTGACTTCACAGACTTCCATTCTATGACTTCACACACCTCCGTTCTCTGACTTCACACACCTCCATTCTGTGATTTCACCCACCTCCATTCGTACTTCACACACCTTCAATCTGTGACACCATACACGTCCATACTATGACTTCACACACCTCCATTCTGTGACTTCACACAACTCCATTCTATGACTTCCCACAACTCCATCCTATGTCTTCACACACCTCCTTTCTATGACTTCACACACCTCCATTCTGTGACTTCACACACCTCAATTCTGTGACTTCATACACCTCCATTTTATGACTTCACACACCTCAATTCTGTGACTTCACACACCTCAATTCTGTGACTTCACACACCTCGATTCTATGACTTCACAAAACTCCATTCTGTGACTTCACACACCTCCATTCTATGACTTCACACAGCTCCATTCTAGAACTTCACACACCTCCATTCTATGATTTCACACACCTCCATTCTATGATTTCACACACCTCCACTGTATGACTTCACACACCTCCATTCTGTGACTTCACAAACCTCCATTCTATGACTTCACACACCTCAATTCTGACTTCACAAACCTCCATTTTTTCTTCACACACCTTTCTTCTGTGAATTTACGCACATCCATTCTGTGACTTCACACACCTCCATTTTGACTTCACATACCTCCATTCTCTGACTTCACATTCCTCAATTGTAACCTCACACACTTGCATTTTGACTTCACACACCTCCATTCTATGACTTCACACACCTCCATTCTATGACTTCACACACCTCCAATCTATGACTTGACACACCTCCATTATATGACTTCACACACCTCCGTTCTATGACTTCAAACACCTCCATTCTATGACTTAACACACCTCCCCTCTTTTTTCACACACCTACATTCTATGACTTCACACACCTCAATTCTATGACTTCACACACCTCCATTCTGTGACTTCACACACCTCCATTCTGTGACTTCACAGACTTCCATTCTATGACTTCACACACCTCCGTTCTCTGACTTCACACACCTCCATTCTGTGACTTCACCCACCTCCATTCTTACTTCGCACACCTTCAATCTGTGACTTCATACACGTCCATACTATGACTTCACACACCTCTAATCTGTGATTTCACAAAACTCCATTCTATGACTTCACACAACTCCATTCTATGTCTTTACACACCTCCATTCTATGACTTCACATACCTCCATTCTGGGACTTCACACACCTCAATTCTGTGACTTCACACACCTCCATTCTATGACTTCACACACCTCCATTCTGTGACTTCACACACCTCAATTCTGTGACTTCACACACCTCCATTCTATGACTTCACAACACTCCATTCTGTGACTTGACACACCTCCATTCTATGACTTCACACACCTCCATTCTAGAACTTCACACCCGTCAATTCTATGATTTCACACACCTCCATTCTATGATTTCACACACCTCCATTCTATGACTTCACACACCTCCATTCTGACTTCACACACCTCCATTCTGTGACTTCACAAACCTCCATTCTATGACTTCACACACCTCAATTCTGACTTCACAAACCTCCATTCTATGACTTCGCACACCTCCATTCTGACTTTACACACCCCATTCTGTGATTTCACACACCTCCATTCAATGACTTCACACACCCCCATTGTGACTTCACAAACCTCCATTCTATGCCTTCACACACCTACATTCTGTGACTTCACACACCTCCATTCTATGACTTCAAACACCGCCAATCTATGACTTCACACACCTCAATTCAGTGACTTCACAAACCTCCATTTTGACTTCACACACCTTCATTCTGTGAATTCACACACATCCATTCTGTGACTTCACACACCTCCATTTTGACTTCACACAACTCCATTCTGTGACTTCACATTCCACATTTTTGACATCAAACACTTCCATTTTGACTTCACAAACCTCCATTTAATGATTTCACACACCTCCATTCTGTGACTTCACATTCCTCAATTGTGACATCACACACATCCATTTTGACTTCACACACCTCCATTCTATGACTTCACACACCTGCATTCTATGACTTAACACAACTCCAATCTATGACTTCACACACCTCCATTTTATGACTTCACACACCTCCATTCTATGACTTAACACACCTCCATTCTATGACTTCAAACACCTCCACTCTATGACTTAACACACCTCCACTCTTTCTTCACACACCTACATTCTATGACTTCACACACCTCCATTCTATGAATTCACACACCTCCATTCTGTGACTTCACACACCTCCATTCTGTGACTTCACAGACTTCCATTCTATGACTTCACACATCTCCATTCTCTGACTTCACACACCTCCATTCTGTGACTTCACCCACCTCCATTCTTACTTCACACACCTTCAATCTGTGACATCATACACGTCCATACTATGATTTCACACACCTCCATTCTGTGACTTCACACAACTCCATTCTATGACTTCCCACAACTCCATTCTATGTCTTTACACACCTCCATTCTATGACTTCACACACCTCCATTCTGTGACTTCACACAACTCAATTCTGTGACTTCACACACCTCCATTTTATGACTTCACACACCTCAATTCTGTGACTTCACACACCTCAATGCTGTGACTTCACACATCTCGATTCTATGACTTCACAAAACTCGATTCTGTGACTTCACACACCTCCATTCTGTGACTTCACACACCTCCATTGTGTGATTTCACACACCACCATTCTATGATTTCACACACCTCCATTCTATGACTTCGTACACCTCCATTCTGACTTGACACACCTCCATTCTGTGACTTCACAAACCTCCATTCTATGACTTCACACACCTCAATTCTGACTTCACACACCTCCATTTTTTGACTTCACACACCTCCATTCTATGACTTCGCACACCTCCATTCTGACTTTACACACCCCCATTCTCTGACTTCACACCCCTCCATTCAATGACTTCACACACCTCCATTGTGACTTCACAAACCTCCATTCTATGCCTTCACACACCTACATTTTGTGACTTCACACACCTCAAATCTATGACTTCACACACCTCCAATCTATGACTTGACACACCTCCATTATATGACTTCACACACCTCCATTCTATGACTTCACACACCTCCATTCTATGACTTCAAACACCTCCATTCTATGACTTCACACACCTCCATTCTATGACTTCAAACAACTCCATTCTATGACTTAACACACCTCCCCTCTTTCTTCACACCTACATTCTATGACTTCACACACCTCAATTCTATGACTTCACACACCTCCATTCTGTGACTTCACACACCTCCATTCTGTGACTTCACAAAACTCCATTCTGTGACTTCACAGACTTCCATTCTATGACTTCACACACCTCCATTCTCTTTCATCACACACCTCCATTCTGTGACTTCACCCACCTCCATTCTTACTTCACACACCTTCAGTCTGTTTCTTCATACACGTCCATACTATGACTTCACACACCTCTATTCTGTTATTTCACAAAACTCCATTCTATGACTTCACACAACTCCATTCTATGTCTTCACACACCTCCATTCTATGACTTCACACACCTGAATTCTGTGACTTCACATACGTCCATTCTATGACTTCACACACCTCCATTATGACTTCACACACCTTCATTCTATGAATTCACACACCTCCATTCTGACTTCACACACCTTCATTCTATGACTTCACACACCCCCATTCTGACTTCACACACCTCCATTCTGTGAGTTCACACATCTCCATTCTGTGACTCCACACACCTCCATTCTATGACTTCACACACCTCCATACTGTGACGTCACACACTTCAATTCTGTGACTCACACACCTCCATTCTCTGACTCCACACACCTCCATTCTATGACTTCACACACCTCCGTTCTCTGACTTAACACATGTCCATCTGTGCCTTCACACACCTGCACTCTGTGACTTCACAGACCTCCATTCTGACTTCACACTCCTCCTTTTTGACTTCACACCCCTCCATTCTGTGACTTCACACACCTCCATTCTATGACTTCACACACCTCCATTCTGTGACTTCACACACCTCCATTCTATGACTTCACACAACTCCATTCTATGACTTCACACACCTCAATTCTATGACTTCACACACCTCCATTCTAGAACTTCACACACCTCCATTCTATGATTTCACACACCTCCATTCTATGATTTCACACACCTCCATTCTATGACTTCGTACACCTCCATTCTGACTTCACACACCTCCATTCTGTGACTTCACACACCTCCATTCAATGACTTCACACACCTCCATTGTGACTTCACAAACCTCCATTCTATGCCTTCACACACCTACATTCTGCGACTTCACACACCTCCATTCTATGACTTCAAACACCGCCAATCTATGACTTCACACACCTCAATTCAGTGACTTCACAAACCTCCATTTTGACTTCACACACCTTCATTCTGTGAATTCACACACATCCATTCTGTGACTTCACACACCTCCATTTTGACTTCACACAACTCCATTCTGTGACTTCACATTCCACATTTTTTGACATCAAACACTTCCATTTTGACTTCACAAACCTCCATTTTATGATTTCACACACCTCCATTCTGTGACTTCACATTCCTCAATTGTGACATCACACACATCCATTTTGACTTCACACACCTCCATTCTATGACTTCACACACCTGCATTCTATGACTTAACACAACTCCAATCTATGACTTCACACACCTCCATTTTATGACTTCACACACCTCCATTCTATGACTTAACACACCTCCATTCTATGACTTCAAACACCTCAATTCTATGACTTAACACACCTCCACTCTTTCTTCACACACCTACATTCTATGACTTCACACACCTCCATTCTGTGAATTCACACACCTCCATTCTGTGACTTCACACACCTCCATTCTGTGACTTCACAGACTTCCATTCTATGACTTCACACATCTCCATTCTCTGACTTCACAAACCTCCATTCTATGACTTCACACACCTCAATTCTGACTTCACACACCTCCATTTTTTGACTTCACACACCTCCATTCTATGACTTCGCACACCTCCATTCTGACTTTACACACCCCCATTCTGTGACTTCACACCCCTCCATTCAATGACTTCACACACCTCCATTGTGACTTCACAAACCTCCATTCTATGCTTTCACACACCTACATTTTGTGACTTCACACACCTCAAATCTATGACTTCACACACCTCCAATCTATGACTTGACACACCTCCATTATATGACTTCACACACCTCCATTCTATGACTTCACACACCTCCATTCTATGACTTCAAACACCTCCATTCTATGACTTCACACACCTCCATTCTATGACTTCAAACACCTCCATTCTATGACTTAACACACCTCCCCTCTTTCTTCACACACCTACATTCTATGACTTCACACACCTCAATTCTATGACTTCACACACCTCCATTCTGTGACTTCACACGCCTCCATTCTGTGACTTCACAAAACTCCATTCTGTGACTTCACAGATTTCCATTCTATGACTTCACACACCTCCATTCTCTTTCATCACACACCTCCATTCTGTGACTTCACCCACCTCCATTCTTACTTCACACACCTTCAGTCTGTTTCTTCATACACGTCCATACTATGACTTCACACACCTCTATTCTGTTATTTCACAAAACTCCATTCTATGACTTCACACAACTCCATTCTATGTCTTCACACACCTCCATTCTATGACTTCACACACCTGAATTCTGTGACTTCACATACGTCCATTCTATGACTTCACACACCTCCATTCTGACTTCACACACCTTCATTCTATGACTTCACACACCTCCATTCTGACTTCACACACCTTCATTCTATGACTTCACACACCCCCATTCTGACTTCACACACCTCCATTCTGTGAGTTCACACATCTCCATTCTGTGACTCCACACACCTCCATTCTATGACTTCACACACCTCCATACTGTGACGTCACACACTTCAATTCTGTGACTCACACACCTCCATTCTCTGACTTCACACACCTCCATTCTGTGACTTTACACACCTCCGTTCTCTGACTTAACACATGTCCATCTGTGCCTTCACACACCTGCACTCTGTGACTTCACAGACCTCCATTCTGACTTCACACTCCTCCTTTTTGACTTCACACACCTCCATTCTGTGACTTCACACACCTCCATTCTATGACTTCACACACCTCCATTCTGTGACTTCACACGCCTCCATTCTATGACTTCACACAACTCCATTCTATGACTTCACACACCTCAATTCTATGACTTCACACACCTCCATTGTAGAACTTCACACACCTCCATTCTATGATTTCACACACCTCCATTCTATGATTTCACACACCTCCATTCTATGACTTCGTACACCTCCATTCTGACTTCACACACCTCCATTCTGTGACTTCACAAACCTCCATTCTATGACTTCACACACCTCCATTGTGACTTCACAAACCTCCATTCTATGCCTTCACACACCTACATTCTGCGACTTCACACACCTCCATTCTATGACTTCAAACACCGCCAATCTATGACTTCACACACCTCAATTCAGTGACTTCACAAACCTCCATTTTGACTTCACACACCTTCATTCTGTGAATTCACACACATCCATTCTGTGACTTCACACACCTCCATTTTGACTTCACACAACTCCATTCTGTGACTTCACATTCCACATTTTTGACATCAAACACTTCCATTTTGACTTCACAAACCTCCATTTTATGATTTCACACACCTCCATTCTGTGACTTCACATTCCTCAATTGTGACATCACACACATCCATTTTGACTTCACACACCTCCATTCTATGACTTCACACACCTGCATTCTATGACTTAACACAACTCCAATCTATGATTTCACACACCTCCATTTTATGACTTCACACACCTCCATTCTATGACTTAACACACCTCCATTCTATGACTTCAAACACCTCCATTCTATGACTTAACACACCTCCACTCTTTCTTCACACACCTACATTCTATGACTTCACACACCTCCATTCTGTGAATTCACACACCTCCATTCTGTGACTTCACACACCTCCATTCTGTGACTTCACAGACTTCCATTATATGACTTCACACATCTCCATTCTCTGACTTCACACACCTCCATTCTGTGACTTCACCCACCTCCATTCTTACTTCACACACTTTCAATCTGTGACATCATACACGTCCATACTATGACTTCACACACCTCCATTCTGTGACTTCACACAACTCCATTCTATGACTTCCCACAACTCCATGCTATGTCTTTACACACCTCCATTCTATGACTTCACACACCTTCATTCTATGACTTCACACAACTCAATTCTGTGACTTCACACACCTCCATTTTATGACTTCACACACCTCAATTCTGTAACTTCACACACCTCAATTCTGTGACGTCACACACCTCGATTCTATGACTTCACAAAACTCGATTCTGTGACTTCACACACCTCCATTCTGTGACTTCACACACCTCCATTGTATGATTTCACACACCTCCATTCTATGATTTCACACACCTCCATTCTATGACTTCGTACACCTCCATTCTGACTTGACACACCTCCATTCTGTGACTTCACAAACCTCCATTCTATGACTTCACACACCTCAATTCTGACTTCACACACCTCCATTTTTTGACTTCACACACCTACATTCTATGACTTCGCACACCTCCATTCTGACTTTACACACCCCCATTCTGTGACTTCACACACCTCGATTCTATGATTTCACAAAACTCCATTCTGTGACTTCACACACCTCCATTCTATGACTACACACACCTCCATTCTAGAACTTCACACACCTCCATTCTATGATTTCACACACCTCCATTCTATGATTTCACACACCTCCATTGTATGACTTCACACACCTCCATT